>CATIWO010287324.1:0-14203 GCA_949673435.1 Macaranga tanarius | reverse complement strand
CTTAACCTATTAACTAATATCAAATTATTTGATATAGTTAGTGGAGTTTGTAGAGAAAGTTAAGGATATTTTTCATTTGCACAATTGGGAGAGAGAAATTGATATCAATATTAGAGAGAAAAGTTGTAGAGAGAGTCTTCTTCATCTTCTTCTTCTAAGGGTTCTTGATATCAATCAAATACAAGTGTTGTGTTCTTTCTTCTAAATCTATCATCCATAGAAGGTTTTTACAAGTCCTATATGTCCTTGTTTGGTGGAGTTTGATACAAGCACTTGGGTCAATATAAAAAAGGGCTTGTGGATTGAACAACACCTCACTTGGAGGATCTTCCATTGCCAACCGTGTGTTTCAAGCTAGAGGCTTCACACTTTGAGAGCTCAAGCTTGTAGATCATTATCAACCAAAGCATTTCGAGCATGCTACCAACTAAGGAGTATGTAAGTGTTACAATATCTCTTAGTTGTTAGGTCTTCTTCTTGAAAGCATTATTTGGTTGATGTGTTGACATGCCATATTGTTCATAATCATGTTTAGCTATGTAAGAGTGCATGTGATATGATCTATGGGATTGGAAGTGTTTTGTGTTTGATGCAAATGTTGCATTCAATGAAAATTTTTAAATTCCGCATTTTTATTATTCTCTACACATACTTTCCTTCAGTGGCACCTCATTGGCACTTAAACAGGAGCTTCATAGGCTTATGATGGGCTTTTAGTGGGCTTGACTCATTATATGGGCTGAAGAATCAGGCTTTACATGCATTAGGTCTATTCTGCTTAAACTTTTTCTTCATTAGACTTCGCTCTTAGGTCGGGCTAAAACTATATGCTAATAATTTGCCCCCTTAGTTTTTGGAAAACCAACATGCAATTTTTTGAAATGCAGTTTTCTAAAAAATAATAAATAATTAAACATGATATAATTCTTTTGTTCTTGAGTTTATTGTTCAACCATTGTTAAAATTTTGACTCTGATTCATATTTTGTCTTCCTTAAAGTTTAAATTCAATGGTATCATATGTCGTTAACCTCGAGGTATTACTTGAGAGGTATAATTTTTCTTTCTTACCATTAGCCCTGATGTTTAGAATCAAGTGGTCCTATCACATTTTATGTCATCATCTTTGATGTGCAAAATCAATAGGTCCTTATGAATAATATGTCTTTAACCTTGAGGTACAACTCGAGAGGCTTCGGATTAGATTCTATATGATTTGCATTCCGGTCTATTGTCCCTATGTTTTCCTATAAAAAAAACTTTGAATATGCTTCAAATTTTAAAAGTTAGTAATTTTGAGGATAAAATAAAATATTTCAAAATTTGAAGGACTAAATTGAAGTTTAGTCATAAAGACTAAATGGAGAATTCGCCAAAAGCTCATTTAAAACCCATTCTTTTCTTTCTCCTTCTTTTATTTTTCACGCCCCTTCTTTTTCTTTCTTCTCTCTTTTATTTTCTTTTCATCTACCTTTTTTCATTTATTTTTCTTCTTCTTCACCACTTTTCTCTCTTCTTTTGATTTTTTTCTTCTTCTTCTTCTTGATTCTTTCTTCCCTTTTAATTTTCTTTATTTTTTTGCTTCTTCTTCCCAATGGATCAAGATCACACTCTCAAGGCTTCACAATGGTTGTTCATTCCTTTAAAGATCAAGGCACCGCATGATTTTGGCTTATCCATAGATAAAGGACTACCATTAACACCGGACTTGGATTCTCATCCTTGCAATGCCACTAGAGGCGAGGTTAGTGTTTTCTCCTCTTTTAGTTTCTATAAAATTGTATTGGGTTAGTTGAAATCTTAACATCCATATTGATTTCATTGGGAAATTTATGAAAATTTAGGCATGAATTGCGTTTTGGGCATTTTAAATCCCCTTAGAACTTGGCCTCATCGTCATTGAGATGTCGCTTTTTTGTCAAGGTATTGCCTCGACGATAATGAGGCATCACTTTATCATTGATAGGGCATCACCTCTTTAGTGAAGAGGAATTATCTTGACAACGATGAGGCGTTGCCACTTCAATAATGAGGCATCGCCTCTTCATTGGTGAGGCAACTAAAATTCATTCAAATACTTTTAAAACTGAATGAAAACTCCCCTTTTCTCTATAGTTTGATTTACATGCTGTTAGAGGTGTTGGTAATGTCACTGGTGCCTGTATTTGGTTTGATAAGCTTCCAGAGGTAATTCAGGCTCAAATTAGAGATACTAGATTTAAGGATTTTGTCTAAACTCTGCCTACTCACATAAGGCAGAATGACTATCATCCACCACTTCATGCTTTGATGGAGTGGTGGATGGATTCGACACATACATCCATCTACCTTATCAAGAGCACACCTTAGACCCTTCTCATTCACTATTGTTTCCTAGATTGCATGTGATGGTGATCCAATTCATTTTGACTATAGCATTCACATGAGATCCCCCGATCAATTTACTTATATTCAGAGAATTCTCAGTATGGTTTTTGCAACAAAAATGACATGGACAATCAAAGTGGACTCTATTCATGACCATTATACTTTGATATCGGTGAACATAATCACCAATCCTCTATAGGTTGATCAGTTGGTCCGTGCCTTTATTCTCTTCTTGTTAGTCACCACTTTATTTTCAAACACTACTAACTCCATCAATTTGATATTTCTGATGCCACTGAGAGATCTTGATTTGGTGGCATCCTATAATTGGGGTCAACAGCTTTATGTTGTCTTTACTATGGCATGGATGACTTCGTTAGAGGATCTAAAAAAATCTGTGACTTCTGGCATGCTATCATGGTATGTTTTCCTTTTTCCCTTTTCATTTTTTGTTACACATTAATATTTGATGTGATCATGTTATACAAGCCTGGGCCCTTAAGTTACATTTGATTTAAGGGATTTCACTGGTGGGAGACAGGGCATTTCCAGCATTGTCAAATGGGGTTCGAGTAGGACCCTACGACATGATGTAGCTAATGTGCATGTTTATAGAGTTCGAGTTAATGATTTATCTTAGGATGAGGCACTCATTTAAAGAAAGTAAATTTAATTAGTAACTTCACACATTCGAGATCTTTGCTTACCTCATGCTTCTTTTTTTTAGTTGCGTCGTAGCTTATAGGGGCATCCTGCAAGGCGATCTCAGGCAATGATTCTATCTAGGCCATTGCTTACTAGGAGGATTTTATTATGTGACCCATCTTATTGTATGTAGTACCTAGGGGAGCGCATTCTTCTTTATTCTCAAGGTCCTAATGAGAGGATGGTACAAAATCCACCTCATACTATAATGTTTTGGCTCGTACCATTACTGGGGATGCATTAATATAGGTTATCTAGGGGGAGCATGCCGAGGGTCATCAGATGAGTACCAAAACCCGCTATAGGACCTTCGGTCAGACTTTATTGCTATCAAAGTTGCCTTTGCCCCATCATTGCGGTTGTGTGCCTAAGGTATGTTTCTATGCCCTATATGTTATTCTTCTTTTATTTCAGACATTGTTTCCTCTGACATTTTAATTTTGATGATTTCAGGTTCTAGCTTTTGCTTCTCATGTTGGTCCTTTTGCTCTGAGAAAGAGACCATCTTAGCGAGCCCGTGGTGCTCCTGGTGCAGGTAATCCTAGTTTTAGTGTTCAGGGTCCTCCTTTAACCTCAGGCGTTGCCAGTACGAATTCAAATGCTTAAATTATTTCTAATGGCTTCCCTTATGTGCATGACTTACTAACTAGGTGTTAAGTGCCCCTGGCAATTTATCATGCTAATTCACGACCGTAAATAATGAGTTGAGCCTAGTTTGTATTCCTTCTTACAACCACTTATGTAAGATCTATCTTCTCTCTCTTTTCATGTTTCCCTATTTTTTACGACAATGGAAATTTTGATACAGTGTATGCCTATATAGATTCCTAAGGATCAGTGTGAATTCCTATATTGCTTAGTAAAAGCTAACAGAGATCACCTAATGACAATTACATAACAATGAAGGGTACTTGCTAATTCACTTATGACTACATGTATGCATAAAGTGAATGATTTGTACTTGTTCTTTTTCTGGCTTTTCTATTTGGATAGTCCTATTATAAGTCTCTACAGGCTTAATTGAGGTTGGCTCATCAGTAGTTGGATGAGTTAGCTATTGCTAGCGATGCTAAGGATGATGGTGCAGAGGGATCTGACCATGAGAAGGATGAGGGGACCGAGGATTAAGAGGATGAGGGCGATGATGTTGTGGATATAATAATGGTGTAGATAGTGAGGATGGTAGAGATGGTAAGGGTGATAAAGAGGAGGGTGACGATGATGAGTAGAATTAGTGCTAGGACTGATAGCTTTATGTCTTTTTGAGATCTTATACTTTATAGATTAGTGACTTATAAACTAAATATTTGTTTTTAATTCGTTCTTTATTTTATGATAATTTCAATTTCCTCTAATTAATCTTGCTATTTTTGGGCCATTTTAAAATCTATGGATGTATTTTATTGGATCAATTAATACCCAACATTATGATTTACAAGTTAAGAACATCGACCGCATCCCCTACTAAGGCATTGCCTCAGGTCAGGAAGCACTGCCTCAACTGAAGAAGTATCGCCTCTTCTATGAAGGCATTGCCTCATTAATATAGTGGCACTTCTTCAGTCAGGCAATGCCTTTTCTAGGCTTCTTTGTGCATTTTTTTTTTTTGAATTTCTCCATCTCGCTTTAAAAACCCTTTTTTTTCCTGATTCTCTATAAAATGCCATTTTTACTTTACAAAATGACTGAAATCTTCTCAAAAAACCTACGTCCAATCCTCCAAAGCATGAATGGAGAGGACTGGTTCAAGCTTAAGCCCTTTCACATGTCTGCTTTCGGTTCCTTTCATTTGCGCAGAATTAATTATCCCTTTTTGTACACTATAATTTAGTTTTGAGACCCTAAAAACCACATTTTTTGCTTTAATAACCTTGAGATTTGTCCTTTACCTAAAGAATTTAGAGCTATTCTAGGTTATCCTAATAATTATTCTAAGTAGATCGTGGTTCCACAATTTAGTACATCAAATTTAAAGACTGTTCAAAAGCAAATGGTCCGGTTATTCAACATCCCTCCACAGTCTTCTCTTCGATATGCTGGTGGCAGTGGGATTATTTTAGATTCATTCCTGCAGGCTACTATGGTTATTAATAGTATAGAGGTTTACTAGCCTCACATAATTTCTTTGTGCCTGTATGCCCAATTCCTACTAGTTTTTCCTTTTGGTGACTGTGATTTCAAGGTTATGCACATTCTGAATCAGGTTGAGTCAAGCTTCAATCCTATACATGTGATCTTTGTTGAGACATTGATTGGCTTAAATAAGTTCTTTGAGATTCAGTGCTTCTTTGGTAGTCCATTGCTATTGGAGGTAAAATCATGCCTATTTTCATTTTCATTTTCATCATTTTTTACCATCAATTTTTTAGGCATGGTTTTAGGAGAAGCTCAAGTTTGTTATCACCTTCTTTCGATTTTATAAGATACAAGCCATGATAGATTCAAAATTAAGGCTGCAGAAGTATCCTAAAGACATATCGGAGTGGTTGGCTACTTTCCCAGAGACTGAGATTAAGTGGATATGCCCTTGATGGAGGATTTAGCACATTATAAGTCAGACCTACACCCATTATGTACCTTTACCTGATTTTTCCTATTATTTATTTCTACTATTTAGCCCACTTGTGCCGTCAGTATGGGGAGAAATAGATGTTTATCGAGCTTACTCATGAGTTTCAGCTTGGACCATTAAATAAGAATTTTCTAGAGAACCTGTCAGCTAGTTGGCCTCGACGCACCATCCGAAGGGGTATATCATATGAAGGAGACATTACTATAGATGATCACTATAAGAGTTAGATTCAATTACATCAAATAGAGAAAGATGAGTTTATTAAGAACTAGAAAATGAGAGGACTTTACAGGGCTAGTGTTTAGGAGCTACACCAAAATAAGAGGAAGAGACACTAGATTTATTTTATTCTTCAGCTTCACCAATTCAATTTAGATTTTAGCCTGTTTATTTGATGTTTCCACTTTTAATTAGTTCTGATTGTAATAAGCATTTTATGTAACATTTGATAGAAATAAAGGCAATCTAATTCATTTATTTAAGCACAATTATATGTACAAACTGCTTCTGATATTTTTCCTGTCGTTGGGTGGCTGGCTTGCCCTTATAAGTTTTTCAACCAACTATTTTTTCACTCTCTCTTTCCTTTTACATATCCTTAATTGTTGCCTAGGCCACCTCTTTATAGAGTTTTCAACCTAGTAGGACTTTTTTTCTCTAATTTTTGTTTAGATAGCCTCTTTTTTGAGGTTTTCTCCTTAGTGAGACTTTACATAAAGTATTTCTTAAGCTTTTCTAGGTTAATGGGCTCTCTGAACTCGTTCCCCTCCAAATCTGATTGAATGGTAGCTCCTTTAGAAAACACTTAACAAAATACAGCCCCTCCCAATTCGGTTCGAATTTTCCCCTTGGATAAGTTAGTATTAGTTTCGTGTGCTTTAACACTAAGTCACCTTCTTTTATCTTTCTCAATTTAATCTTTTTTGCTATAAGCTATGACTATCCTCTTTTGATACAATTGTGAATGGTATATAGCTTTTAGCCTTTTTTCATCTAATAGTGTCAATTGTGTCAATTGTGCCAATTTACTCTCAATCCACTGATATTATAAAATCTTTGCCTCTAATAAGACTCTCAAGGATTGGAGTTCCACTTTAAATGGTAGTACAGCTTTGCACCTAATATACCAAAGAGTAAAGGGTAACCCAATAGATGTTCTTGCTATTGTTCTGTACCCCCACAATGTGAATTGTAAGTAATTCGTCTAATCTTTATAATTCTCCATCATCTTAGCCAAAATTCACTTAATATTTTCATTAGTAGCTTCCACTGCTCCATTAGCCTGAGGTCGATATGGGGATGACCAGTGATATTTTATCTTGTAGTTATGAAGCAATGCAACTTCTGACTGAAATTAGACCGCATGACTAGTGATAATATGGTGCAGTAGCCTATATCTACAAATTATATTCTTTTCTATAAACCTCACCATCTGCTTTGATCCTACCGACGTATAAGATTCTACTTCCACCCACTTAGAGAAGTAACGATTGCCACTATGACATAATGGTGCCCATTGGATGCCATTAGCCTTATCTCTCCCATGATATTAATACCCCAAGTGGTAAAGGGCCATGGTGATGTCATTCCCTGAAGTTCTATTAAAGGCAAATGACTGACATCTCCGTAAGCCTAGCAATTATAGCATTTCTTCATAAACTTAACACAGTCAGCTTCCATGGTTAGCTAAAAGCATCTTTGCCATGTTATCTTCTTTGCTAAGACTGTTCTGTTCATATAGGGCCCGTAAACATCTACATATATTATTTTTATGATTCTTTCAGCTTTTTTTTTCCACATAATGTAAATGAACCCATGTCGGCATTCTCTTATACAACATCTCACTATGACTGATAAATTGCCTTGACAGCATCCTTAGGGGCATCCTTTCTTCCCTGTCTACATCTTTAAGAACTGGCCTATTTTCAAGTATCTCTGTAGACCGTAAAACCATAGCTTTTCACTAGACTCAACCGGTATCACCCTTATTTCTTCATAACACAAAGTTCTAAAAGCAAGAAAAGATTGTTTCGATTTTGTGTCTTATTTTTTTTCTATTTCTCTTGTAAAGAGTACCACCATTTTGTTTATTGGGTGTTCAACATAGTTGCTAGAAAGAATTAACAGTTCTTAATTGCTATATATTATTTTTTTTATAAAAAAAACCATAATGGCTGGGTTTTAATAGGACTGGTTTAGAACAGGTCGAAATATCAACTTTGTACTTATATATACATGTTTTAAATAAAAATATCGTATATTATCTTTTTAAACAAATTATTCTTTTAATTTTAAATAAAAAATTTTATTAGGATATCTTCATAAGAATTAATATAATAAAAAATATTAGGAATAAAATATAAAAATATTAGAAATAAAATATAAAGAGAAAATAATTAAGAATTAATTTAAAATTTTGTTAATAAATTTTAACATATATTGTAGGTGGCGGGGTTCAGCGCAAGCCCAAGTATTGGCGACCACGACACTGTGCAGACTCAGAGTCCATTATAAAATACAACTTTAGGTCTTTTATGGGCTTAAGTCGGAGATGGAGTCTCCACCCAGATGAAATATGGGATACTATGGCAACTGGAATCCATAAAGGGCTCCAATAGTCGTCCTCAGAGATTGAATTCAAAAACTAGGTATAGACTTTTTGAATACCCACTTGACCTTGCAATCAGCCTCTGTTCGTATTTTTTATTGTATTATTTTTATTTATTTAATCATTTCTTTAATTATATATGAAAATACAATTACCTCCAAACAAATTTCAATTTATATAATTTTGTCCAAGTTTATTAATTGGTCCATTTTACTTGCAATTAAGTGTGATTCATAATATAATCAATCACAATACTTACATCCATCCATAAATAATAATAAATAAACAATAGAAATAATTAAAAATACACACACAAAGAAAGGTGGGAGGAAAAATGAGTTACAACTCGTTTTCGCATGCAAAATCCAAACTCAAGGAAATTAAAATTGCAAATAGAAAAAGAAAATAAAAGTAAGAGTTGCAATACCCAAAATACTATCGCCATCATAATTCTATAAATTAAATTATTAGTTAGCCCCATTAAGAGAAAAAAATAACTTACAAAAAGAAAGAAGTTAGCACAGAATAACAAAATCCACGTATAGTACTCATAAGAATCAAATCCACCGAAACTGAGCACTAGCCAAACTTGAAACAATATTATTATGGAATTGAAAAGAAATACATTAACATCAAGCAGATTTTTCAAAACCATATAAACAAAATAATATTTTGCAAACTAGTAAATATTGATGTGGTCGAAAGAATAGGAAAAAGATAAAAGTTAAGCAAAAGAGATAGAGGCGTCGCCTCTATCACAATAGGGCGCATGGAGGTCGCCCTAGAGTGATCAGGCGACATCTCTATAAAATGACTCCGCCTCTATGGCGTGCTTCTGTCAACCCAAAATTCTATAAAAACCACTTTGAAATTTTAAGCCACAAGCGTATAAATCTTAAAAATAATCAAGTCATAACACAATTTACATTACTTATGAATACTAAAGTATAAAATCTTCATTGATCAAATAACAAAACATGAATAATAAAAGAAGGGTTTAAGATATCCTACTATTAACATAATGAATTTGGCTTCCCTGTCTAAGCCTTCAGAAGTGTTTCGAATAGCGTATTGGAGCTTCAACTAATGTAAAGGGATCGATCCCCAACCCTCCTCCTGAACTTTAGCCCTTTAAAGCCTTATGAATGTGTTCTAATATAGCCTTTTCCTCTAGAATTTAAAAGCCCTGAATGCCCTTTCTATCTCTTCCGACTCCTCAATCTTCTCTAACTTTTCCTTTCTTAGTTGTGCTTCTCTGTGTCTTGTTAGTATGCAAAATAGCATAGCCATTTAGGATCATTATGTTGACTTTCTTTATTTTGAATTTGTATTTACTTGATTATTGTATTATTATTGTTATTTTTGTGCTTTTATGTTGTTTTTATGATTTGTAGGTCCTTTTAGGCTAATCTCATACTTGAAGGTGCATTAGAGTGAAGATTTATATATAAAAAGTCAAAGGAAGCATGCAAGGGTTAGTGCCAACTTGTTCCTGAGTTGCTGAGTCATGACAGCAAGGAGTTGTGCCGAGTTGCCACCTTGTGCCGAGTCATCCCAAGCGCCCGAGGAAGACCATGCCAAGTCGCCACCTTATACTGAGTCATGACAGAGCTTGGCTGTGCTGACTCTAGACTGAGTCGGCACAGTGGTGCCGAGTGGTTTCAATACCCCTTCATTGTACCCTTTCACATTTATAGCCTTTTGGAAAGAGTACGAATTGGGATGTTTGAGAGGCCTATAAATACATGTATTAACTGTTTTTTAGACATGAAAAACACTTAGTTTACATTTTAGAAGTATTAGTATTGCTTAGTTTTTGTTGTTAGAAAAATTCTAAGTGTCAAGTGAAGATACATTCAAAGAAGTCAAGGAATATATCAAGAAGGCTATCTATTATCAAGTAACTCCCTATAGAGCATTGAAGAATTCGTCAAACACAATTTGCTATTTCTTTTTCTCTTTCTTTCTATTAGTGCTTGATGTTAAATTTACTTTCTTATTGTTGTTTGGTTATGACTAGTATATATCTTGGCTAAGCCATTGTTGCTAGAATTGCAAGGATGAATTAATCAATGAACTACATTTTTATCTTTTATATTACATGAATGATTTAATTTTAAGTGAGTGTTAGAATGTGTTATGTATGTTTGATCACCATATATGACTTGTTAATCAAATGTTCACAATGAGAATTAGTGCATTTTGTTGGAAATATAATTAAATTACTTAAAGGATAGGAAAGTATTTGGAGACAAGAAATCCACTTTGAGGGATTAAAGAATTGGCATGGAACTTAATGGTTTTTGTTTATCTCTACAATGTCATAAGAGTGCTTGTAGATTTTAAATGAAAATACCCTTATTTGACCATGAGAGTTGCTCTTAAGGACTTTAGGTCATATTCTCCAATCATTGAATATATTTAATTATTTATTGCTTTGTAGTTCTTGATTAATTCTGAATTGTGGTTCTAATGAACCTTATTTGAACTTGTCATTAGAATATTTAGATTAATTAAAATAGTTTGTAATTCTTAGTAATTTTAGAATAGTTAGAATAATTCAACATCTTCATTGATATCATTTACCTATTCGTCTAACTATCTATCCAGTTAATACAAAATTGCTCTAAATTCCTGAGTGTTTGACACCCTACTTGCTCTATACTTAGTCTTAGAGACTAGGGTATTACATTTGACCTACATCATGTCTCCCTCTTCAAAGTCTCCTCTTTCTTCTTTTTTAGCTCTTCTCTCTTTGCCTTTTTTTTAGAATTTATTTCTCACAATGGTCTTTCGTTATCCTTTTTCTTTCTATTTTTTTAAATCCTTTCTTCTTCTTTTTTTCTTAGACTCTCTAGAATAGCCCCCTTCTAATTCTCCTCCTTTTTTTTATCTTTATCTTTCTCTAATTGTTCTTAACTATTCCCCTCTCTTCTCCATTTTCCACTAATGTTCTAAACTTTAAAATGTTGCCACAATCTTTTATTTTCAGAAGATTATAGCTAAGTTTTGGACTTTGGCATGATATATGCCAATGTTCAAATATTTTAACAAACTAAGATAACCATAAATGTGATGCCTCTTTCTCTAGAGTGGCGACACCTTTTCAACTTTGAGGCATCACCCCAGTGGAGGAGGCGGCACCTCATTGGCACTTAAACAAGACCTTAATGTGCTTCTGATGGGCTTTTAGTGGGCTTGGCTCATTAGATGGGTTGAAGAATTAGGCCTTACATCCTTTGGGTCCATTTTGCTTAGACCTTTTCATCATTAAGCTTTACTCTTAGGTCAGGCCAAAACCATATACTAATAGTTTGCCCCCTTGCTTTTTGAAAAGTAGACATGCATTTGAAATGCAATTTTTTTTAAAAAAATAAAAAATTAAAAAGATACAATTCTTTTGTTTTGGAGTTCACTATTCAACCATTGTCAAGATTCTAATTCTGATTATTATTCCATCTTCCTCAAAGTTCATATTCAAGGGATTCTTGCTATGCCATTAACCTTGGGGTATAACTTGAGAGGTAGAATTTTACTTTATTAACATCAACCTGATGTTTAGAATCAAGAGGTCCTATCATGTCTTGTATCATCATCCTTGATGTTCAAAATCAAGAGGTCCTTTTGAATAATATGTCATTAACTTCGAGGTACAACTCAAGAGGCTTCAAATAATATGTCCTTCTTCTTTGCCACTTTTCTCTCTTCTCTTGATTTTTTTCTTTTTATTCTCAGTTCTTTTTTTCCTTTTTGTTTTCTTCATTTTTTAGCTTATTCTTCCCGATGGATCAAGCTCGCACTCTCGAGGCTCTATAATGGCGCTATTCATTTCTCTAGAGATTAAAGAACCGTGTGATTTTTCCTTGTCCATGGATGAAGAACTACCATTGACACTGAACTTAGATTCTTACCTTTGCAATTCTGCCAGAGACGAGTTTAGTGTTTTCTCTTTATTTAGTTTTTGCAAAATCGTACTGGGTTAGTTGAAATCCTAACATGTATGTTGATTTCATCAGGAAATTTGTGAAAATTTTAGCATGAATCACGTTCTAGGCATTTTGAATCCCCTTAGAACCTAGCCTCATCATCATTAAGACATCGCCTCTTTGTCAAGGCATCACCTTGATGATGATGATGTATTGCCTCATTGTTGATAAGGCATCACTTCTTCGATGAAGAGGCGCTATCTCGACAAAGATAAGGTGTCGCCTCTTCCTTGATGAGGCAACTAAAATTAATTTGAATATTTTTAAAACTGAATGTAAACTCCCTTTTTCTCTATAGTTTGATTTGTATACTTTTAAGGGTACTGGTAATATTACTGGTGCCTGCATTTGGTATGATAAGCTTCCAGAGGTAATTTAGGCTCAGATCAGTGATACTGGATTTGAGGATTTTGTTGAAACTCTGCCTACTTATATGGAACAACACAGTTAACATCCGCTTCATGCTTCAATGTTGTAGTGGATGGATTTAACACATATATTCTATCTAAGTTGTAAAGAGTACACCTTAGATCTTATCTCATTTGCTACCATTACCTGGATTGCATATGTTGGTGATTCAATTCCTTTTGATCAGAGTATTCATGTGAGATTCCCTAATCAATTTGTTTATATTCAGAGACTTCTCAATATGGTTTTTGCCATAAAGAGGACACAAATAGTCAAAGTGGACTCTATTCATGACCATTATGATTCGATATCAATGGACACGATCACCACTCCTCTATAGGTTGATTAGTTCATTTGTGCCTTTACTCTCTACTTGTTGTGCACCTCTTTATTTTTAGACACTACTAGCTCAATTGATTTAATGTTTCTGATGCCATTGAGAGATCTGGATTTATTGGCATCCTATGATTAGCGGTCGGCTGCTTCATCTTATTTTTACCATGGCATGGATGACTTTGTTAGAGGATCCAAGAGACTATGTGGCTTCTAGCATTCTATAATGGTATATTTTCCTTTTCATTTTCTATTTCTTTTCCTTTATTGCACATTGAAATTTGATGTTAGCATCTTATACAAGTCTGAGCCCTCGAGTTATATTTGATTCTAGGGATTAAACTGGTAGGAGAGAGGGCATTTCCTGCACTATCCAAATGGGGTTTAATGTAGCTAATGTGCATGTTCACAAAGTTCGGCTCAATGATTTATCTTAGGATGAGGTACTCTTGCAAAGAAAGTAAATTTAATTAGTAAATTCATAAATTCAAGACCTTTACTTACCTCATATTTCTTTTTTTTAGCTATATTGTAGCTTATGGGGCGAGGTGGTCTCACGTAATGATTCAGTTTAAGCTATTGCTTACTAGGAGGATTTTATTATGTGGCCCATCTTATCTATATTATATATAGGGGATCACATTCTCCTTTATTCTCAAGGTCCTAATGAGAGGAAGGTACCAAATCCACCTCTTGCTTCGATGTTTTGGACTCACACCATTACTGGGGATGTGTTGATATAGGCTATCTGGGGGGAGACTACCCACGGTCATCAGATAAGAATCAAGACCCGCTATAGGACCTTTGATCAGACTTCATTGCTATTGGAGTTGCCTTTGTCAAATCATCACAGTGCTGCTCCTGAGGTATATTTCTATATCTTATATATTAGTGTTCTTTTATTTCAGACATTGTTTCATCTGACATTTTGATTTTGATGACTTTAGGTTCTAGCTTCTACTTCTCATGCTGTCCTCTTACTTTAAGACAAAGACCATCTCAGTGAGCCAGTGGTGCTCCAGCTGCAGGTGGTCCTAGTTCTATTGTTTAGGGTCCTCCTCCAGCCTAGTTATGTTGTATGCATGAAGTGTTAGTGTAGATGTGCCCTATGGCCATTCATGTATATAGACATTGTATATTTATCCCCATGGCAATGAAATATTCATTTGGATCAAAGTGTTTGTTTATTTGAATATTTACCCTTAGTACAATGTTAGATAAGTTT
>CATIWO010287288.1:0-25717 GCA_949673435.1 Macaranga tanarius | reverse complement strand
TGCATTAAATTATCGACAACTCAATACGAATACATATTTTATTGAACTTTTGGTGATGGACAATGAAATATTAATGTCTAGTACAATGTCTGATCATGAAGAGATTGCTTATATTTTTTACAAAAATTATACTTACAAAATTAGATTAATTGTAGAAAATATACCGTGAAGCATAAATTAGATGGACCCATGAATCGGAGAACTTTTTGTTGTTCAACATAAAATTAAAGAGGCTTAAAACGAAGAATTTTGTTTTGGATGTCATGGAATGTTTTAAGTGAAGTGTTTTGTTCATCTTATTTTTGTAAAGAGACAATAGCATCGGAGTTGTAATATATATATATATATATATTGAACTCCAAAATCATTATTAATTCCAAAATTTAATAAGTGTCCATCTCTATATTTTAGTATTCACTCATAAAAGTTAATGTGTAATACCATTAAAAATTTTAAATTTTCTTTAATAAATTTTAAAAATAAAATATTTACTTTAATTATTTAGTATTATTTTTTAACTAACACTATTATTCATATTCCAACTACTCAAATTCTAGGTATATTTATATACTGTGTACTTTTCTAGCTCAAATCGCTCAAATATTTTTTTTTCAGGCCATTAAAATTTTAATTTTTTAAAAATATTTTAGAAAGTAAAAGATTTACTGTAATTAATTAGTATTTCTTTAACTGAAACACTATTATACATATCCTAATATTAACTTAATAATTTTTAAAACTAATCCTATTATAACTAAAAAAAATTATGGCAATAAAAATTAAAAAATAAAATTAATATGATATATTCCATTTTTAATTTATTTAATCGTTATCCTATTAAAATTATGTATTGAATTATTTTATTCTAAAGTTCACGCATTGTGAACTAGTTTTTTTAATTTAATCATTAACTGCTAAAAGAAGATTTGTTAACAAATTATTGGAAATTTTAATAGTTATCTACATTAGTTTCATCAATGGGTAAAAGAATTTTCCACTAATAAACATTTTAATTTTTGTCTTTTAGTCAAACTTTTAGAAATTATATAATTTTTATATTTCACAACTTAGATAATTTTTTTTATTTTTTAGATAATCTAATAATTTTTATAATTCCATAAAACTTTAAAGCAGTAAATTATATTCAGATTATTATTTAATTTTACTTTTAGTTAAATAGATTTCAAAATCAAAACTATTTAACTTGAATTAATTTTTAAAATTACAATCCAAAATTTAAACTATCTGACAGATTATTTAGTTTAACTAAAAATAACAGAAATAAATATATGTTCATTTTAATGCATTACAAAAAAATAATAATAAGTGTTGAAACTTTTTTTTATTGAACTTTAGTTTAATTGTAATTTTTTATATTTTAGTCTTATATAATTTTTTAAATATTAAATTCTATAAAATATTAATAGAAATTAAGTTTTAAAATGTCAAAGCTATATATTTTTTTTGAAAGTTTATGGATTAAAATGTAAAAATCAAAGAATTGACTAATAGAAAATTCCTTTAACAAATAGATAGAACCAATGATGATAATTTTTAGAACTTATGGTACTTATTGGTTAACAAATTTTCTTTAGGGTTTAGTTGTTAATACATACATATATATATATATATATATATATATATATATATATATATATATATACCCATAGTTGAAAAGTCGAAAAAAAGACACATTTGTGACTAATGTTAAATCCGAGAAATTAGAAAAAGAAAGTATTTTTTATAACATAGAAATTATGATTTTTGAAGAAAATAATAGCAAAATTTTAAAAAGAGAATAAATAAAAAAAAGCTTATTGGTGTAAAAAAATTACAACGTTTTCGACTTGTTCCAAATTTATATCAAACTTAAAAAGTTGGTAAAAGTGGCACAATTTGACATTTAATTTATAATTATAGTACAATTTCAATTTGGTCAAAATTAAAAATTGAAATGCATATGTGAAAGGTGAGGTGGACTAATTCACCTCCAGCTAATATTATTTTTAACATTTTAATTAATGTAAGATAATAAATAAACACTATTTTAAAAAATGTCATTCAAATATTATAGTCGAATCACATAAAATAATTTAATTTTCTAGACAATATTTTATGAAAATATTTTATAGATAAGATGTGGCAGCAGGTCTCGCCTAATAGTTGGTAAGTTAGTCCACTTTATTTTTCACATATGTATTTCAATTTTTAATTTTGACCAAATTGAAATTGTATTATAATTGCAAACAAAATATTAAATTATGTTATTTTTACTAAATTTTAAAGTTTGATATAAATCTACAATAAATCGAAAATATTGTAATTTTTAGCACCAATAAGCCTATAAAATCGCATTATTTTTTTTATTAATAGAACAAATTATTTGTTTGTAAGTATGTCACACCCACTCCGCTAGCTATAAAGTAGATGTGACTAGCTAATAGCTGGCTAATGCTAACAATGTGAATAGAATAATGTATATACTTATATTACTAATAACTTTAGTATTTAAACCAACTGGAAATACAATTATATTAATACATGACAAAGTCTCTTTAAATCATCTTCAATTGTCAAAAATAAATCTATCAAATATATAGTAAAGTACTCTTAAATATGATAAAAAGAACAAAATACTAAGATGATTGGCTCAACCTCCACTAGACACCGGATGAGACAAAGCAAAGCTAGTTCCTACAAACTACTGCTGGTTCTCCAAAGCATCTATAAAATTTTAAATAAAAAGTAGGGTGAGTATAAAATACTCAGTGAGTGGATAAAATAAAATAAAGTGGTAACATTAGCTAATAATTATATGAGAACTACTCTGATAAAAGTTATAAAGTTGCTGAAAGAATACTTATGATTTACTAATAAGCTAACTTGCTAGTAACTGAAATACTGTATCAATTTAGCTACACAGTTGCTATAAAACTAAGAAAAGCATTCATAATAATTTTAATCCATACACTCATTAAATGTATAACCAAAAGATTATGTTGATTGCTGACACATTGGGCGCATGATAACATTGAATAGCCCAATTGTATATATATTGCTGGTCGTACGCATACGCAGAGTTACCCCCAAAGGGCTAACCATCCGGTTGTATGCCCCCAAGGCTATATGTACAAGTAAGCTTTGTCTCTAAGACAGTTGCTGAGTAATATTGCTGAGATGAGACACTAGTCATCATGGTGTAATCTAAAGGATACATATCACGAGTGTATAGATTTGTTTATAAATCAAAGCATTCACATTTATCAAACTGCTAATAAAAATATAATAGTTGAATCTTTAGCTGATACTAGGTACCAATATACTGCTGAAACATAATCGTTGTATATAATAATAATAACAAATACATTCTTGCTTTAAATTGCTTTAGCTATATCAATAACAAACATATTGCTATATGTTCCCAATTTCAGTTAAATAAGCTAAGAAATTTATAAAATAATAATAATAATAAGTTAATATTTGATAAAAACTATTTATACAAAAACATCATTTATATCATAGAAAACACTTTATATACTTTAACATCTTTATATATATAAATATTTATATAATTTCAAAAAACTAACGTTATATGCTTAGTCACTCACCTGAGTTTACTGAAGTAAAGTACTTGCTAGTTGGCTCTGACCTATACTCCACAGCTATAACTGGATCTGCTCCTAATATTTAAGAAGCAAAAACATAAGAGTAAAAGCTTTGTATCCAAAATTCTACTCAACCTAATTAATATATGGTGGGATGGTATGGTCTACAGCCCTAAAAATGGTCCGAAAAACCTTCTGATGGGGTCCTGAGGCGTCAGATAGCCATTGAGGTGCCTCTTTAATGAACTGAGGCACCTCCTCAGTATATTGAGGTGCCTCCTCAGTGCTTGAGCGCCACCTTAGCATACTATGGTGCCTCCTCAGTGTTGAGGCATCGCCTGATCGATTTGTAGACGATTTACAACATCAACCGGCCCTATTTTGCTCTATTTTTTTTACATATTTTGACTATATTTCATCACCAATACAACTTCCTAAAGAAATATACACTTACAACGGTCTATTAAAGCCTAACTAAAGCCTCTAACTTAAACACACTATCAAATTATTAAATTCTAATAAAAATTAAAAGTTTTAAATTGAAACAAATAAATTTAGTTACCTAAAAAATCTTTGTAACTTAACACAAGCTTGAATTGGAAATGAGAAGCTTAAAGAGGAATTAAGGTTAATAAATGAAAGCTTGAGAAGAAGAAGAAAAGAACGAAAAGAAAAAAAAAATTGTTGATAGAAACCATGAAAGCTTGAAGAAGAAATGTAGGCAAGAGGAAGAACTACAATGTTCTTTTTTTTTTCAAACTAAATAACCACTTAGTCCTTCTAGTTCACCCTATAACCTAATAGGTCCTTAAAACTTATTTTCTAATCCTATTTATTATTATAAGTCGGTTAACCTAAACATAATCATTGTATATAATAATAATAATAAATACATTCTTGCTTTAAATTGCTTTAGCTATATCAATAACAAACATATTGCTATATGTTCCCAATTTCTGTTAAATAAGCTAAGAAATTTATAAAACAATAATAATAATAAGTTAATATTTGATAAAAACTATTTATACAAAAACATTATTTATATCATAGAAAACACTTTATATACTTTAACATCTTTGTACATATAAATATTTATATAATTTCAAAAAACTAAGGTTATATGCTTAGCCACTCACCTGAGTTTGCTGAAGTAAAGAACTAGCTAGTTGGCTCTGACCTATACTCCACAGCTATAACTGGATCTGCTCCTAATATTTAAGAAGCAAAAACATAAGATTAAAAGCTTTCTATCCAAAATTCTACTCAACCTAATTGATATATGGTAGGATGGTATGGTCTACAACCTTAAAAATGGTTCGAAAAAGCTTCCGATGGGGTCCTGAGGCGTCAGATAGCCAAGTGCCTCTTTAATGCACCGAGGCACCTCCTCAGTGTATTAAGGTGCCTCCTCAGTGCTCGAGCACCACCTTAGCATACTATGGCGCCTCCTCAGTATTGAGGCATCACCTGATCGATCTGTAGATGATTTGCAATAGCAACCGACTCTTATTTTCTTTATTTGTTACATATTTTGACCATATTTCATCACCAACACAACTCCCTAAAGAAATATACACTTACAAAGGTCTATTAAAGCCTAACTAAAGCCTCTAACTTAAACACACTATCAAATCATTAAATTCTAACAAAAATCAAAAGTTTGAAATTGAAACAAATAAATTTAGTTACCTAAAAAATATTTGTAACTCAACACAAGCTTGAATTGGAAATGAGAAGCTTAAAGCGGAATTAAGGTTAATAAATGAAAGCTTGAGAAGAAGAAGAAAAGAACGAAAAGAAAAAAAATTTGTTGATAGAAACCATGAAAGCTTGAAGAAGAAATGTAGGCAAGAGGAAGAACTACAATGTTCTTCTTTTTTTTTTCAAATAAATAATCACTTAGTCCTTCTAGTTCACCCTATAACCTAATAGGTCCTTAAAACTTATTTTCTAATCCTATTTATTATTATAAGTCGGTTAACCTTTAGAGCAGGATGTTACAAGAAATTTTATCCTTAAAATTTACATACATACAAGGAAAATAAATAGGGATATTGAATCCGTATATCTTCCTCTCTCTCTCTCTCTCTCTCGTGTTACTTCCTCCTTAGAATAATTTCTCTATAAAACCTTAACCAATGGAATAATTTTATTTCTCAAAACTTTTTCTTCTCTAGCTAAGATCCCTATAGGCTCTTCTTCATAAGTCAAATCTTCCCTTAATTCTATTGGCTGCTATTACAGTATGTGGGAGGGATTACTTCTATATCTTCTTAACAAGGAGACATGAAAGACATCATGCACTTGAGATAATTCTGGAGGTAGAGCTAACTAATACGCTACAGGTCCAATTCTTTTAACCACTTCATATAGTCCAATAAAGCGAGGACTCAATTTCCCATACTTCCCAAATCGAACTATACCTTTCCATGGAGATATCTTTAGAAATACCTTATCACTTACATTAAACTCAATATCTGTTCTTTTCAATTCAGTATAACTCTTTTGTTTGTCTTGAGTTTCCTTCAACCTACTACGGATTAATTCAATCTTGTTCGTGGTCAACTGTACAATTTTTAGTCCCACTAATTTTTTCCCCTGCCTTAATCCATTATACTAGAGTTCTGCATTTCCTTCCGTATAATACTTTATAGGGTGCCATGCCAAGGTTTGCATAATGATTGTTGTTGTATGAAAATTCCATTAACGGCAAGTGCTTTTCCTAACTTCTCTTGAATTCGATCACATATGCCCTTAGCATATCCTTTAAAGTTTGGATAGTTCTTTCTGATTGACCATCAGTTTATGGGTGGAAGGCAGTACTAAACTTTATGTAAATAGGGCCAAAATCTAGATGTGAACTTGGGATCTCTATTTGATACAATGGAGATTGGTGCACCATGAAGTCTTACAATCTTATTCACATAAACTTTTGCTAACTTATCTAAGGAATAGTCCACTTTAACTGGTAAAAAGTGAGCTAATTTAGTTAGCTTGTCCACTATAACCTATATTGAATCATGTCCTTACTGCGTATGAGGTAATCCCATTACAAAATCCATGGTAATATGCTCCTATTTCCACTTCGAAATAGGAAGTGGTTGTAAAAGATCCGATGGAAATTGATGTTCAACTTGCACTTGTTGACAAACTAAGCATCTTGCTACATAGTCTGCTATATCTCTTTAAAAACCCTACCACCAATAGCTTTCCTTAAGTGTACGATACAATTTGGTACTGCCCGACTACATTGAGTAAGCAAAACAATATTCCTCCTCTATAATCTCTCGCTTCAATTCTTCTACATTTGAAACACAAAGCCTTTTTTCAAGCATTAAAGTTCCATCCTCTTAAATAGAAAAATCAGTTCGTGACCCACTTTTTACCTCCTCAATAACTTTATATAAATGAGCATCCTGAGTTTGAGTTTTCTTAATCCTTTCTACTAGAATGGGTCTAACCTTGAGAATTGCTAACAATATTCTTTGACTATTCAATTTCATATCCACATTCAAAGCTTGAATTTTTATAAATAAAAAAATCACACTGACTTGATATGAGTTAAGTTACTATAGGATTTTTGACTAAGAGCATCCGCCACAACATTTGCCTTTCCAAGATCATACTCTATTATACAGTCGTAGTCCTTTAACAACTCAATCCATTATTTTTGCCTTAAATTCAACTCCTTTTGTCTAAGAAGTTATTTAAGAGATATGTGATCCGTAAAAATTTGACATGTCTCTCCATATAGATAATGCCTCTAAGTCTTAAGAGCTAACACCACAGCTGCTAATTCCAAATCATGAGTAGGATAGTTTGATTCATGTGGCCTCAGTTGTCCAGAAGCATATGCTATAACCTTCCTATGTTGTATGAGAACATAACTTATTCCTTTCCTGGAAGCATCACTATACACCATAAATTCACCATCACTAGTAGAAAGAGTTAGTACTGGTGCAGAAGTTAAACATGCCTTAAGTTTTTTAAAACTCCTTTGACATTCTTCTATCCATACAAGCTTTACATTTTTCCTTAACAATTTTGTTAATGTAGCTGCTATAATTGAGAAATCTTAAACAAATCAACAATAATAACCAGTTATACCCAAGAAACTCCTCACCTCTGTGGTATTGGTTGGTTGTTCCTATTTAACTGTTGCCTCAACTTTCTTAGGGTCTACATAAAAGCCTTCTACTGATAAAACATGATATAACATACCTTAAGAAAATAATTTGATCTAGCCAGAACTCATATTTACTCAATTTAGCGAATAGTTGCTCATTTCTCAAATATTCTTCATGTTCCTCTTTACTTCGAGAATATACCAGTATATCATCTATGAATACAATCACAAATTTATCTAGATATTTTTGAAACACTCTATTCATGAGATTTATAAAGGTAGCTGGTGCATTGATTAACCTAAATAGCATCATAAAAAACTCATAATGTTTGTAGCGTGTCCTAAAAGCCATCTTAGGTACATCTATCTCTTTAATTTTCAGTTGATGGTACCCAGACCTCAAGTCGATCTTTGAGAAAACCTTTAGCTCCTTGTAATTGATCAAAGTGATCATCAATACAAGGTAATGGATACTTATTACACAGAGCAACGTTGTTCAACTATCTGTAATCTATATATAGCCTCACAGAACCATCCTTTTTCTTTATAAATAACATAGGTGCTCCCCAAGGTGATACATTAGGCCTAATGAAACCCTTATATAATAACTCCTGCAATTGGATCTTCAATTCCTTTAACTTTGTTGGAGCCATTCTATAAGGTACTTGAGAAATAGGAGTTGACCAGGGATCACATCGATAGAGAATTCAATCTCTCTATCTGGAGGAAAACTTAGAAGATCTTCTGAAAAAATATCTTCAAATTCACACACTATTAGAATATCTTCTAATTTTAGCATTTCAGACTTAGTGTCAAACACATAAGTAAGATATGCTTGACAACCTTTCCTTAGCATTTTCCTAGCAGTTATGGTTGATATCAAACAAGAGATACCCCTTAAAAAGAAAATTTAGTTTCCCCAGGATGCTTAAAATCTAATATCTTCTTAAAACAATCCATTATAGTATAATGGCGAGATAGCCAATCCATGCCTAAGATTGCATCTAAACCCTAAAGTTGTAAGGGAACTAAATTTGCTATAAGCTCATATTCACCTATCTTAAGTACACAATATTTATACACTTTCTCACAAGCCTTAGAGTTTCCCAAAGGGTTACTAATAATCATCACATCATTTAAGAAACTAGGCTTTAAATTAGCATGCAAGGCAAAAGAATGAGAAACAAAAGAAAGTGTGGCTCCTGGGTCAAATAACACATAAGCATCTCAATCAAAGATAGTTAACATACCAGTAACAACTTCTGGAGATGCAAATGCTTCACCTTGAGTCATTGTATAAACTCTAGCTTGAGTTAAAGGTCGATTTGGTTGGGCACACTATCCTTGCTGAGATGTTGTAGCAATAATGCCACCCCTACTAACACTAGGGCTAGAATCAGTGGTGACCTGTCTATTTGTTGGAAAATTTCTACTACGACCCTGATTCCTTGGTATTGTAATTCCTTGACATGAACTACGAAAGTTCACTAATGAAGGATAATCTCTTTTAATATGGCCAATCTCCTTGCACTCAAAATAACCCAATGACCACATTTTACATTCCCCTACATGAAACTTGCCATAATTTGGGCAATTTTGGCATGTATGTCTCCTCTGGTTATTTTATGGTATAACTCCTTGGTTTTGCCTTTAAACACTTGCAAAGCCACCAACTAGCTACCTTACAGAACTCTGACTCATTTGAGGTTGATTAGCTTATTACCCAATGCTCATGTGCGAACCTCGGCCGCTACCACTATAACCTGATCTAAGTGGTAACATGCCAACTCCTCTGTTGGCTTGTCTATCTCTATAACTTTGAGAGGAACTAAGGATAAACCTTTTATTCTTTTGTTCTTGCCCTAACTCTTCTTTCCTTGCCTTCTCAAAAGCAAGTGTCTTTTGAACTACTTCCCAAAAATTATTTTTTTAATACAAAGCTATTCTAGTTCTCATATAAGTTTATAGCCCAATTCTAAACCTATCACACTTAATTTCCTCCAAAGGCATAATCTAAAAAATAAAGCGATATAGATCCTTAAATCGATCTACATATTCTCTCACTGATAGATTACCTTAGGTCAACTTAAAGAATGTCTCCTACTTACTTTTCTTATAACTGCCTATTAAATACTCTTTATGGAACTCCATAATGAATATATTCCATGTCAACCCTTCACCATCTATATGGCAAACTCTGGTCAGCCAATCATTCACTAAACCTTTCATAAATCCATGCACATTTTGAACTTTTTTAATCTTTATCAATCCTAGGATGAGAAAAGCTTTTTCTAACTTCTTTAGCCACTCATTAGCTATTCCACCATTTATAGACCCCTCAAAATCATATGCACCTAATATACATGCATGATCTACTATCATCAAAGGATCACGGTACTGCTCCCAAGTAGCCATAACTGCTACAAAAGCTTAGGTCATAAGAGCTCCCATACTAGCATTAGCCTGAAAAGGAGGTATTGGTTGTGCTGGTTGTGGATCAAGTGGAACTGGTGGTGGATGAGCTGGAGGTGTAAGAACGAGTTGCAAAGGTAGAGCAGCTGGATATGCTCTTGATGCAACATCACCAGAGGTGGAGTTCATATGTTCCCCTCCACTAAAAGACACATCATCAATCCCTTCAAAATGATCTGGAGGATTCCTATGGGGTTGGCCAATATCAGCAATTCTAGCGATGCAGCCATGATTATTACCACGGCCTCTGCCACCTCTAAGTCTTAGGGGCATTGCTCTATAGAAACATTATAGAAATAAAGTCTTAAACTTAGTGATTATATTTTAGAGATAAAGCACTGGGTAAACTGCTTAACCTAGGCTCTAATACTAATTAAATTATTACACCCACTTCGCTAGCTATGAAGTAGGCTTGACTAGCTGATAGTTGGCTAACGCTAATGCTGTGAATAAAATAATATATATACCTATATTACTAATAACTTTAGTATTTAAACCAACTGGAAATACAATTATATTAATACATGACAAAGTCTCTTTAAATCATCTTCAATTGTCAAAAATAAGTCTATCAACTACATAGTACAATACTCTTAAATATAACCAAAAGAATAAAACACTAAGATGATTGGCTCAACCTTTATTGGACACTGGATGAGATAATACAAAGCTAGTTCCTATATATTATTGCTGATTCTTTTAAGGATCTATAAAATTTTAAATAAAAGGGGGGGGGGGGGAGAGTATAAAATACTCAATGAGTGGATAAAATAAAATAAAGTGGGAACATTACCTAATAATTATATGAGAACTACTATGATAAAAGTTATAAAGTTACTGAAAGAATACTTATGATTTACTAATAAGCTAACTTGCTAGTAACTGAAATACTGTATTAATTTAACTATATAGTTACTATAAAATTGAGAAAAGTATTCATAATAATTTTAATCCATATACTCATTAAATATATAACCAAAAGATTATGCTGATTACTGACACAATGGGTGCATGATAACACTGAGCAGCCCAAGTGTATATATATTGCTAGTCATACGCATGCGTAGAGCTATCCCCAAAGGGCTAACCACCCCGTTGTATGCTCGCAAGGCTATATGTATAACCAAGTGTTGTCCTTAAGACAATTGTTGAGTAATATTGATGATATATATATATATATAATGCTGAGATAAGACACTAATCATGATGGTGTAATCTAAAGGATACATATCACGAGTGTATAGATTTATTTATAAATTAAACTTTAGCATCTTTGTACATATATATATTTATATAATTTTAAAAAATTAAGGTTATATGCTTAGCTACTCACATGAGTTTGCTGAAGTAAAGAAATAGCTAGTTGGCTATGACTTATGCTTTATAGCTGTGATTAGATCTGCTCCTAACATCTAAGAAGCAAAAACATAATATTAAAAGTTTTCTATCTAAATTCTACTCAACCTAGTTGACATATGGTAGGATGGTATGGTCTACAGCCTTAAAAATGGTCCGAAAATGCTTTCGACATGGTCTTAAGGCATTAGACAGCTATTGAGGTGCCTCCTCAGTGCATTAGGATGCGGCCTCAGCTCACTGAGGTGCCTCCTCAGTGCTGAGGTGCCACGTTAGCATACTAAGGTACCTCCTCAGTGCTGAGGCATCGCCTAATCGATCTGTAGATGATCTACATCATCAATAGGCCCTATTTTGCTATGTTTTTACATATTTTTACCATATTTCATCACCAACACAACTCCCTAAAGAAATATGCACTTACAAAGGTCTGTTCAAGTCTAACTAAAGCCTTTAACTTAAACACACTATTAAATTATTAAATTCTAACATCAATCAAAAGTTTGAAATTGAAACATATAAATTTACTTACCTCAAAAATGTTTATAACTCAACATAAGCTTGAATTGAAAAGCTTAAAGAGTAATTATGCTTGATAGATGAAAGCTTGAGAAGAAGAAGAAAAGAAGGAAAGGAAAAGAAAATTGTTAATAGAAACCATGAAAGCTTGAAGAAGAAACATAGGCAAGAGGAAGAGCTACAACGTTGTTCTTTTTTTTTCTAACCAAATAACCACTTAGTCCTTCTAGTTCTCCCTATAACCTAATAGGTCCTTAAAACTTATTTTCTAATCTTATTTATTATTATAAGTTTGTTAACCTCTAAAACAGAATGTTACAAAGTAGATAATGAGTATATGTTGTCATTTTGTTTTTCTTTAGCATGTGGAAGAGGTTAAATTTTTTTTTTATTTGTTTTAATGTTGTTATGTGGTAATGTTCGAAGCTGTCACCTTATTCATTACTAAATGTTATTCCTTAGACTTAACAACCTTTTAAATTAGCTACGTTCCTTAATTTTCACAAACTAACATTGTTCTATGATTTAATAGTTTTTTTTGGCAAATATTTCTATTTTCTAGGTGGAGATTTCAACGAAGAAAACTTGAACTTAAGGCACAAGTGGGGCTGCCAGCTAGTGGAAGTGTGAGAACTTCCTAGTGATGGATTTCAACTTCCATTGTTGGCTTCTTAATTCATGGGACTATTAACAAACTCACCATTTTTTGGTAAGTCTACTTAATAGGCTTACATAATTTTCTAGTTTAAAGTACCTTTCTCATCAAATACAATATTATGACTAATATTAAACTTTTTGGTAATAATAATGCTATGCGGTTAAAATTGAGCCACGATTATTTGGCTTAAAATAATTAATGCATAGTTAGTGCAATATATAATTTTCTTTTTAACCTTAGTGACATATACCATGGTGAAAACTTATAATTTAGAGGGAAAGTAATATTGGAAGGAACATGTTAACGAGCTTTTTTTTATAGAACGAAGAAACATTTTATAGGAAGAAGAAATGAGGTATGTTTAATGTAGAATTTGGCACAATAATTCTTAAGTTATCATTCGCTACCATCCAATGATTAGTTAAAAAGTTAACAAAGAAAATAAAAAAGAAATAGTAGATGAAAGAGAATGCATTAAATAACAATTATTTGGCCCTACTTATTCTAATAATAGCCATAGAGATTCTATACATGGAAGCTCTGATGATTTTTATATACCGGATGTTGATGAAAAAGCTAGAAATCATAATATTGCTTATTCTAATAGCAGCCATAGAGATTCTATACATGGAAGCTCTGATGATATCAATATATTGAGTGTTGATGAAATAACTAGAAATCATAATACTATCAATGTTGAGAATGGACCGCAGGTAGGAATGACTTTTGCATCATGGATAAACTACTTAATAAATATTAATCTTTTACGAAGTTGAAAGGTTTCGCTATTGCCAAGACAAGTGCATCTAAGGGCAAAGATAGTGAAAGAAAATATCAGACGATTAATTATGATAAAAGTAGTAAGATAGAAGCCAAAAAGAAGAATAAAGAGGACGATATGTCCTGCTCATTTAAATGTTGTTTTGAGAGGAGTGTGGCTTGTTACATCAATAAAAAATGAACACAACCATGAATTGAATCCAAGTATGAGCAAATTGTTACCAGCTCATCATACTTTAGGTGCAAGCATGAAAAAGATGTTGGTTGCTCATGATATAGCTGGGTTGAGGGCTATAAAAATTATAAGACTATTACAGTTTCATGCAAATGGTCCTAAGAATATGAGGTGCTTGCCGAAAGACTGTATAAACTACATCCATAAGTAATAGAAAATAAGGCTAAGAGATAGGGATGTGGAGGCTATTTAAAAATTATTTGAGTTAATGCAGCAAAAGGATAGGGATGTTTTTTCATTTAATGGATGCTAATGATGAAGGCAGGCTGGGAAATGTGATGTGGGTACACCCTCGAGGCAAAGATACTTACCATGAATTTCATGATGTTATAATGTTTGACACAATATATCTTGTTAATAGGTACAAAATGCCATTTGTAACCTTTTCTCGGTGTAAATCAACATGGCCAATCTATTTTTCTTGGTTTATCTCACATGAGAATATTTCATCATTCAAGTGGCTATTTTCAACTTGGTTGTCTACCATAGATGATGTACAACCTAATACTATTGTCACTGATTAATGTGAGAGCATTAAAGCAGCAGTAAAGGAACTTATGCCTAGTATAGTTCACCGATATTGCTTATGGCATATGTTGACCCTTTGCATGATTAATGTATTGATCAATCTCAAATTAACCTTTAATCAATGTATTAAATTTTAAGTTGCTAATATATTTGTTTAAGTATGACTATGAGTTAGATTAAAGTAATTAATAAAGCAAGCATTAGAGGTTGAATTAAAGCTCCATTGAAGCCCTTAAAGTTCCTTACTAATATTCCTTAAAGCTACATGGATGATCATAACTCATGAGGGATCAATTAAATTCAAAATATATAAGTTTATCCAGGTGTTGACTACCCTCAAGATATCCTCATAATCCTGAGGGTATGCTCACAATCCTGAGGGTGGTAGAATTACAATGCACAATTGAAGATTCTGAGCCAAAGAAGACTTGCCATGCTCACAATCATGAGATGTCTGGTCACGATCGTGACATGCCTCTAATGGGAAAATTTTGCTTCCAACTATCATATTTTTAAAGCTCACAATCCTGAGGGTACGCTCACGATCCTGAGCAGACACAATCCTGTAAAAAAGTTGAAATCATATCAAATGAAGCTTGAAGAGTTTTTAAATGAATTTGATGCTTCCTAACAACTATTTTTTCATCTTTAACTATAAATACAAGGCCTTAAACTTCATTTAAAAGGCTAGGGAGTTTGGTTGAACATTTATTCTTAGCATTTATCAAAGCTTCTTTTGTAATTTCTTAAATTTCTCTAATTATACTCAAATTCTTGAGTGTTAGGTGTGTGATTAAAATTAAGATCTCTCTTCTACTCCTTTCTTCGGTTATATTAGGGGAACTAAGGCTTAATTCTAGTGTTTTTTTTAATTGTTAACCATTAAAATACTTGGGATTTGGATTTAGTTTGAGTTTAGCTAAGTAAAACTCATTGATTATAAAGGTTTAAGTATGAGCCTTTTAAACACTTGAGAAAAGGTTTAAGTGTAAGCCTAAAAAATATTTGGTGATAAGTTTTGAGTGAGCATTAAAAAGTTTTTATTATAAGGTTGGTGTTGAGACATAAAAACACCTTGTTGTAATAATATTTTTAATAAGATTGGTGGAAGGTTGAAAATCCTAACTTGGCAATAAGTTAAGTAGAGGAGTAAGATTAGTTTAAACTCTGAACCTCTATAAATCCTTATATTGATTATTTCTTTTCTTATTCTTATCCTTATCCTTGTTCTTTTCGTTAATTGTGTTATTTAACTTACTAGCCTAAACTCTTTCTAATTTCCTTTTAATTTTTCAATTTTCCTTTAAACCATATATGGACCCTATTCACCCCCCCCCCCTCTAGGCCCTTTTTAATTGGTATCAGAGCTTGGGTTCTAGGTACTTTATTACTAGAATTCAAGATCTTGGGGAGTGAATTTTTTTCCTTTCAAACCTTTAGACCTTTCTTTGATAGGAGTGATTATCCCCCATTGGAAGCATAGAATTGAACTTTACTTTGATAGTGATCCAATTAGACTATGGGATTTGATTTTTGATGGGTGGAATCCTCTCATGGAGAGACTAGAAGGTGTTGAATTTATAAAAGAAAGAGAAAGATGGTCACAAGAAGAACAAGAAGAAAATTATAAAAATGAGAGGACAATGACCATTCTTCTTGCTTCCATGTTAAGAGAGGAAGGAGGCAAGCTTCGACATTGTACTTCGGCCAAGGAAATGTGGGAAACCTTGAAGAATCACTATGAAGCCAACATCCAAGTGAGATCCAAGAAAGTTTAACTCCATATATATGAGTATGAACTCTTTAAGATGAAGTCTTATAAGTCCATAATCGAAATGACCAATAGGTTGAATGCTCTTTTGACAACTTGAAAAAAGTTGGGCAAGCACTACTTCAAAGAAGAATTCAACACTAAGATTTTGAGAGTGCTACCCAAAAAGGATTAGGAATTAAGAGCAACCTCCATTGAGGAAGCTCATGATCTTTCCAAGCTTTCTATGGTTGCTTTTATTGCTAAGCTTCTCAATAATGAGCTTACTTTTAAGGCAAAGGGAAGAAGAAAATAAAGGAAAAGATGAGAAGGAGAAGAGAATTGCACTCAAAGCTTCTCAAGACTCAAGTGATGAAGAGTCAATTGAAGACTCAAGTGAAGATGAAGAATAACTAGCCATACTTACAAGAAGATTCAAAAAGTTCTTGACAAAGCTCAAGGAGTCAAAGAAAAATAATCTTAAGAAAGCCAAAGAAGTCATTTGCTATAAGTACAAAAAGTCTGACCATCTTAGGAGTGAATGCCCAAGACTCAAAAATAAAAGTAAAGGAGGAAAGGAAAGAAGGAAACCCTTCAAAGCTACTTGGGATGACTCTTCCAAATCTGAGATAGAGGAGGAGCAATAAGAAGCTACCAACCTTTGCTTCATGGCTCAAGAGGACAATGATAAGATGCCATCTACTTCTCACTCTTTTTGTGATGATTGTTGTAATTATGATGATTATGATGATATGAGAAAACTTATTTTGAAATGCAAAAGTTTGATTTCAAAGAAGAAATTTTACAAATTAGAGCTTTTAAAAATGTCAAAAGAATTTAAAGATTTAAAAGAAAAGTTCTCAAAAGCGATTTCCTCAAATGAGCAATTATCTATTGACTTGAAGGCTTCTACTTCTTTGAAATATGAGTTTGATAAGACTAAAAAAGACAATAAAAATCTTTCTAACGAAGTTTTAGAGATAAAAAATTCTATTTCTAAGTTTCATAAAGGAAAAGAAACTCTAGATGCTCTTTTAACTTCTCAAAAAATTCATGGTAATACCTATTGTATTGAATATGAACATGGAGCATCATCATCATCATCCTCTTAAAATAAGTTTGTGAAAGCTAACCATAATTCATCACATGCTCCTAACGGTAGTACTAAGACTCAAGCCACATTGGCTAAAGAGTCTCATATGCCTAAAGCTAAGTCTTTTAAGATTTATCCCCCTATGGATTAAAGGTCTAATACACAAGCCAAAAGACCTCAACCCAAGTATCCTTTCATGTACATAAAGAAGCATACACCTAAGTATGCAACATCACACCATAATGTGGATACTTGTGAATGCATGACATATGCACACTCTAGAACTCACTTTTCTAGTAGGAAATATATGTAACACTTTCATGCTAAGAGCAGTTATACACCAAGGCATAATAGATTTGCCAATGTTAGATGCTTTTATTACATGAGATTAGGACATAATAGCAATGTATGTTATTATAGGAAGTTTTATCTTAATCTCTTACCTAGCAATTATTTTGAAACTAATCAACCTAGACCAATTAAAGTTTGGGTTCAAAGTGTTGATTGATCTTATGATGTTCTTTTTTGAATTGATTGTGTATGTATGTTTTGATGAGTTATTACTTGTTTAAATTCAAGCTTGTAATCTTACATTATTAGTTATTGCATTTTGAGCTATTTATTTATAATTCCATGAAAATAATTTATTTAATTTATTAATAAATATGCAAACAACAATTTATCGAAAGAGAATTTGACCCTTTGCATGATCAAAATGATTCTAAAAAATTACATATTTTTAGCATGCTATTTTTTTCATTTTTTTCACTTAGTTCACTTATTTTTAATTAGCATCCTTGTCATTTATTTGATGTTCATTTGGTATAACTCATTATATTCCATTTGCTTTTTATCCTTCATTTAGTCTCCTTCACTTTTGATTTCCTCCCTTTTTCACTTTGATAAAGGGGGAGAGAAATTTGGCATTTTAAATAATAATAATTATGCTTGAATTATAAATAGAATGCTAAAAAGGGGAGAGAAACTAAAAATTTAATATGATTAAATGATATTTGGTATATTTAACTCACCTTATCATATATTGAGAAGGGCAATTTTCAAAATCCCTTGGTATATGATTGAGGGGAGTATTATAAAATAAGTGCACATACATACACTTAGTGATTTTTAATTATCATTTAAAAATTGATTATCAAAGTCAAAGGGGGGAAGATTGTTGACCCTTTACATAATTAATGTATTGATCAATCTTAAATCAGCCTTGTTTTTTAACTTTAACAATCAATTTTGAGTTACTAATATGTTTGTTTAAGTGTGACTATAAGTTAGATTAAAGTAATTGATAATGCAAGCATTAGAGGTTGAATTAAAGATCCATTAAAGCCCTCAAAGGTCCTTATTAATGTTCTTTAAAGCCACATGGATGATTATAACTCATGAGGGATCAATTGAAGTCAAAATATGTGAGTTTGACCAGGTATTAACTACCTTCATGATCCTGAGGGTGGTAGAATTACAATGCATAATTGAAGATTCTGAGCCAAAGAAGACATGTCACACTCACGATCCTATGCTCACGATGGTAAGATGTCTGGTCACGATCGTGAGGGTAAAATCACGATCGTGACATGCCTCCAACGGGCAAATTTTGCTTCCAACTATCATGTTTTCAAAGCTCCCAATCATGAGAGTACGCTCAGGATCCTGAATAGACACAATCCTACAAAAAAGCTGAAATCACATTAAATGAAGCTTGAAGAGTTTTTAGACGAATTTAATGCTTTCTAACAACTATTTTTTCATATCTAACTATAAATACAAGACCTCAAACTTAATTTAAGAGGTTAGAAAGTTTGGTTGAACATTTGTCTTTAGCATTTATGAAAGCTTCTTTTATAATTCCTTAAAATTCTCTAATTATACTTAAATTCTTGAGTGTTGGGTGAGTGATTAGAATTAATATCTCTCTTCTACTCCTTTCTTGGGTTAAGTTAGGGAAAGTGAGGTTTAATTCTAGTGTAGGTTTAAGTGTTAACCATCAAAACACTTAGAATTTAGATTTGGTTTGAGCTTAGCCCAGAAAAACTCATTAATTGTAAACGTTTTAAGTGTGAGCCTTGTAAACACTTAAGAAAAGTTTAAAGTATAAGCCTAGAAAATACTTGGTGAAAGGTTTTAAGTGAGCCTAGAAAACTCATTGTTGTAAGGTTGGTGTTGAGCAATAAAAACACCTTGTTGTAACAATCTTTTTAATAAGATTGGTGTGGGATTGAAAATCCTAATTTGAGGATAAATTAGGTAGAGGATTAGGATTAGTTTAGAATTTGAACCTCTCTAAATCCTTATGTTGATTTTTTTTTATCCTTATCCTTGTTCTTCTTGTTAATTGTGTTGGTTAACTTATTAACCTAATCTCTTTCTAATTTCCTTTTAATTTTTTAATTTTCCTTTAAATTATACATTGGCCCTATTCACCCCCCCCCCTCTAGGGCCTTTTTATCATATTTTGTGCAAAGTTCTAGAGAAATTTAAACACATACTAGAATTTTATAAAGTAGTAGCTAATTTCAAGGGTTATATATATGGCAGTCTGACTATTGATATGTTTGAGAGAAACTGAGTTGGACAGGAATAAGTGGCTCATGAAGTTGCACGCAGAGAGGCTGAGCTGGGCTCCTATTTTTTAGAACCACTTGTTTTGGGCTGGGATGGTGTCAATGCAGAGGAGTGAAGGCATGGATGCCTACTTCGATGGGTACATTAACTGTCAAGGTACACTAAAGCAATTTGTGAAATAATATGAGATAGCTCTCTATAATAAAGTAAAAAAAGAGTTCCTGGTTGACTGTGATTCAAGAAGAAAAGAAATATTATGCATATCACACTTTGGATCGGAGAAACAACTACAATATTCAATGACCAATTTGATTTTTCAGTAGGTGTAAGAAGAGATAAAAAGAATCTAGTACTGCAAAATTTTGGAAAATAACCATACATAGACAAATGAGGTAGGGATCGAGAGTTACAGGGTTATGCAAAAAAACTTAATAAACGATTGGTGTGTGAAAGAGTTTGAATACACTATGGAGTTCAGGTTGGAGTGAAACTACTTATCTTTTCAATGCAAAAAATTTGAAAGATCTCTATTACTATATTGCCATATATATATGGTATTTTCCATAAAGGGTATTGAAGCTATTAATCAACGTTATATTCCTAGGAGGTGGAGGGAGGATGTATACCGTCTATATTTAATAAATTTTTTTATAGGAGGGTATCCAAACATAACCAGAGAGTATAAAAATTATACAGAGTTACAAAATGCTTTCAACCAATATACAAATTTACCTTTGGATGCACCTAATAAAAAGAATTATTTAAAGGGATGTTTGGCAAAAATATGGGATGAGCTTTTCAACTGGAATAGTGTGATTAACACTGCCAATGAAGAGGAAATTGGTGAAGAGGAAATGGATGAAAATCTTGGGCAACCTATTTTTGATCCTTTAGTTACTCACCCTCGTGGTAGGCCTCGTACTACCCAATTTAGATCAAGATAAGAAGGTAATGGCCATCAAAGGCATGGTAGAGGAGGTGGCAAAAGGGGATGAAATCAAGGAAGATAAGGCCAAAATGGTATGACATTAGTGAATGACAATATGGTAGGTCATTCAGTTGGTTTTCATATCATTATATATGTTTTTTATTTTATAATTCACTTAAAGAATTGGTTATTAACATGCTATATTGTTATTTTTTATTAGCTTTAAAATGTGGGAAATCATAATATAATTTCATCAATAATGCATCGTGTAAGTAAGGCAGATGTGCAAGGTAGTCAGGAAGCTAGTGTTGCCAATGTTAATATACTTAATTGTAGTGACAACCATTTTGCTACCAGTAAGAGTTCCAGTTGGTTAGGGTTATAAACCTTGAATAATCAAAAGTAATTGGTTAGAATATAATTTTAATTTCATTAAAGGTTAGATATATTAACTTTACTAAGTTAAATAAAAGCATGGCATATTTTTCTAATTGAATCATGTAAGTAATACATATGTAATCATGTAAGTAGTAATACATACTAATATGAATATATAGTTAACAATATATAGATTTAACTTCACCGAATGAGTATACCATTTCACCTAGCATATTGTTAACTTCACTAGTACGGGTCATTGAACAAGAAATTAGTTAATATAAAAAAAATCCAGTACTTAAAACATACCACAAAATGATATTAGGTTTATAATAGATAGTTCAAAAAAGAGGCAAACAAACTGTTGTTATATGATAAAGAAAAGCACACTAAGAACACTTTAAAGAATTTTAAAAACACACACTTCTAACAGAGATGGTTAACCAAGAGGCAAATAAAACAAACTTCTCTATCATAGTTGCACTCTATAAAGTCAATAACATCCTCATCAACTGGCTTGGGCCATCTATAGACGATGTGTTATGATATTTAAGGATAGTTATTTAGTTTAGGGTCTAAATGTCCCATTACCCAAATATTGTGAATATTTTCTTGCAACTTCTCCCTACACATACCTAACTTTTTCTCATGTTTGAGGGCTTCTACCAATGCCATTCCTTCATTCTCATTCTGTGAGTCGCTGCTTTATAGAAGAGTGACTCTTAGTACGTAGGCAGCACCGTCATGCCCACTTTCTGCCACCATCTCTAGTAATACATATCCTAATTCTGTACTAGGGTCTAGTTTGAAGTAATGAAAACTCCATCAATATAATCGTTATAGATTTCTTATGTTTTAATATATCCACATACCACCCCTTCCCTATACAATACCTCTAGATTTCCACATCTGCCACATCTTTATAAAAATGAGAACTTTTCTCTACTTAGAACCTATCCATCAATATGCATACATATTATATTTTTTTAGAGGTTTGACTAATAAGGTACAGTCCAATCCTTATAGAAAGAAAAGGAGATAACCGTTATAGAAAAATAAGGTCCCAAAAAAATCCAAAGAAAGGACACAATTCTAAAGTTAAAGGACCTACTGTGAGTTCACCTAAACTAAAGAGATCTTGTATAAAAAATGTTAAAAGAATGGCTCATTCAACTTCTTTTGTCAGAATATTAAGCAGGCTACATACCTCGATAAGGCAAATAAAACCACTTCCAGCTCTATATGATGTTCAAGATGTATTTTTTGTGGATGAAGAGCAAATAAGTTCCAACTATAGAACTGGAACTAAAAATCCTAATTTACCCCATTGTTATTCTTCTCTATCAGATAATAGAAACCTCAGCTCATCAGTAAAGTCCTAAGATCAAAATAGATATTCACCCCCAAAAGAGTTTCACCATGTTTAATTATGTTACATTATTTTATGTTGCTTATTCATTACTTTAATCATTGTGTGTAATGCTTTGCAATTGTTTATGTGTCTTGTATGTCATTATTTTAGATTACTACTACACAAAGGTTCAAGGAAGCTTTTTCAACTAATTCTACTAATGATCCATTGTTTGGCCTGGATTTCAATTTTTTAGAGCAAAATAAGATAGATGCACCTCTAGAACATGATTTTACCAAGGATGGTATAGAATTAAGCAATAACACAATTTATTTTATTTTGAAGTATGACCTTATTCTCTTTGGGTCCGTAGTAAAGGGAATCACTGAAGGTTGCTCTGCATATATTGTACTAAGTTTCACCTCACCTAGAGATGGTGTTATAGTAGCTGATGTTATGGTCGAGGTGGAAGCTCTTTTCTCTGAATCATCGAGCATATGCAAATCTATTAAAGAGACATCAAACAAGGTTAATAGTGTAACACCCGACCCCGCCATAACACTTATTGGAAAGTTGCACACTTAACTTTCCTAACTTAAGTACTGATGTGGTCAAGTATTACTTCTTTCTTGATCATCATCTAGATAACTCTTAATCATATGAATATAATATATTCCAAAATTTCTCCATTACCATTATACACAATTCTCACAGTGCAAATCGTTAATTTACAACTGTTTTAAACGATATCGTACAATTACCAAATATTCTAACTAAACAATATTCTTGAGATTATTCATTACTCCTGCTTCTCTTATTAAATATCTAGCTATCTTCCAGACAACTGCTCAACTCCAAAAAATTTAATAAAAAGGAGTGGTGAGTATTTCCGGTAAAAAATACTCAGTGAGTGAACAAATTAATAAGAACAAAACATTTTAGTAAATCTCAATATCTCATTAGATAAAAGCTCAAATACACCTTTTAGTGTGATCTAATTTTACACTAAACGCAATACCAATAGATTCTATGCATATGTTAACCTAAGTGTAATCAACACTTAGACCAATATTTATTCAAATGCCAAATCCCAATTAATATATATATCCGGCACCAGACAACAAATAAACATAATTCTCGGATATGGTCTTGCATTTACAAGAGAGAATGTATACCTGGCCCCAGGCAATGGTCATACATACTTACATACTTAACCACTTAACATCCATAGGGTAGTATGTGTATCCAGCCCTAGGCAACGATTATACACACTCACCAACCTTACATCTATAAGGTAAACTATGCACCCGGCTCCTGGCAACGGCTATATACTTTTACTAATTACATTTATAGGGTAAGATGTGTACCTAGCCCCAAGCATTGACTATACCCATCTACCAATCCTGTTATATCCCCGACTTGGACATACTATCTATTAATACCACATGCATTGATGCTCATTATGATATTAATCACTTGTGAGTTGCTTTGTCCTGAACACGATCTTATATCTCATAATTTCAATATATTTTCAAATATGCTTATGTTTCTGATCAATCAAAATTCAGCATTTACATCGTAAATCACATATATCACAAATATGGGTTAAACACTTATCAGAAACAGCTCAAAATAGCATTTTAAACTACTGAGGCATCGACATAGTGTAGAGGCGCCGCCTCTGTAGCCACTGAGGCACCACCTGTTCAACTTTAAATCACTAAGGAGCCACCTTATTAGCTTGATGAGGCGTCACCTTATCACCTGCTGAGGCGTCGCCTTATAGCTTCAAATGGGCTGAGGCGTCACCTTTGTGCATAGGGGTGCCGCCTTTATGCAATCAGGCACCTCCTGATTGCCCTGTAACATTCAAATTTTCAAAAATCAACCAACAGATGCAATTTCTAATCCAAAAAGAATCAAAAATCATCCAAAATTAAGTATATCAATCAAAGAAGTGAAGAAAGGAAGTCGACTCACAAAACTTGTCTGTTCCTCCTCTTCTCCTTCCTCTTCCAGTAGTGTTCCCTTCATTTTCACTTTTTTTTCTTTTCTTCTTCTTTTTCTTCTTATCTGTGTCAATGGCAGTTTATACAAAATTACACTTTAGTCCCCCAACTTAATTTATTTCAATTAAGTCATTCTTCCAAACTTATTTTCCTTACAATTTAGTCCTAGCCCAAAAAAACTTTAATTATTTGGGTACCAACATGACAAATAGTTATAGGGATAAGGTCAAACTTCAGAGTAATCTTAAAATCAATTTTGAAAATAATTCCAAAAAATTGCTTAAACTCCAAGTAGAACATAAGAACACTCAACACCGTATTGCTACAATACAACAGTAGATTGATGAGCTAAAGTCCAATGACATGGATATTCTAGCAAAGGTAGAAGAGTTGAAGTGGGAAAATAATTAGTCAGGAGCCAGTATCAGGCCACCAGTTCTCTTTTGCTCCAACAGCGCAATGATGTTACACTACTAGAATGTACCGGATTACCGACGGATTTTAGCGACGGAATTATTCCGTCGCTAATTACCGACGTACGGAAATTTAACGACGGAAAAAAATTTCGTCGCTAAAAGCTAACCAAAATTCGGACGCCAACTAATGGCGCCAGAATTTCTGACAAAATTAGCGACGGACACGCTGTCCGTCGCTAATTACCGACGGAATTGGCTGTCCGTCGGTAATTTTAGCGACGGACAGAAAATTCCGTTGTTAATTTTAGCGACGGACACAAAATCCATCGCTAATTAGCGACGGACAGCGTGTCCGTCGCTTAAATTGACAGCATAAAAAAAACTCTTTTTTTCCCTCTCCCTCTCCCTCTCTCTCTCTCTTCTCTCCCACCCACACCCGACCCTGCCATCGCCAGCCTCCCTCACCGGCCGCCAGCCTCCCTCGCCGGCCGCCAGCCTCCCTCGCCGGCCGCCAGCCTCTCTCCCTCCCTGCCAACCTCCCTCGCCTGCCGCCAGTCTCTCCCTCCCTCCTTCCCGCGCGCGACTCGACTGTCATGCTTCCCGCGCGCGTCCCAGATGCTCCGCCCGACGCCGACCGAGCTCCGCGCGACCCAGCTGCTCCGCCCGATGCCAACCGAGCTCCGCCCGACTCCGGCTGCTCCTCCCTCCTCTTCCGGTGAGTTTAGTTTCTGCTTTTTTTTAGCTTTATTTATTTTTTATTTTTGTATTTGTAATAAATTTAGTTAAATAAATATATATGATTTTGTTTTAAAAAATAATTGTATAATTTTGTTAGGTAATGATAAATGGGTGACTAATTTTTTGTAAATTTATTATATATTTATTTATTTGTTATATTATTTTATAAATATTGTTTATGTGGTAGTAAAACTAATT
>CATIWO010287163.1:0-13544 GCA_949673435.1 Macaranga tanarius | reverse complement strand
ATATCATGAAATCCGATTCCACCAAGGGTTTTATTATTCATTTGTACTTAATTAATATTGGATATTAATTAAGGTAATGAATTAATAATATATGTGTTGTATATTCTTGAACTTGGATTAATGGCCCAAGGTGTATGGGCCTAGGCTTAAAAGTGTTTTGAGCTAAAGATTAATCCAAAGTGTTAAGAAAACCCAACAACCTAATCTAGGTCCATTAATTTAATGGATTGAGATTTGTACCAAGTGTTGGCCCAATGGCAAGCCTAAGTCCATAATATTAATGTAAAGATTTGGTTGTATTACTAAGACTTGGATTAATGGCCCAAGTTCTATGGGCCTAGGCTTAAAAGTGTTTTGGGCCAAAGATTAATTCATTATGTTGAGATAGCCCATCAACCTTATCTAGGTCCATTAATTTAATGGATTGGGTTTTGGACTAAGTGTTAGCCCAATGGTAAGCCCAAGTCTAAATAATTAATATAGAAATTTGGTTGTATGTATATACAAGTACAAAAGATGTATTTAGACTTAATACATTGGATGTGTTGTCTACTTCATCTTTGGACACTTGTATGGCCACTTGTCAAATGTGTATTTGTACTAATTGACATGTGTCCAAGTGATGTCATCAATTATGTCATGATGATATCATGTGGTAGGCCAATGATGTTATGGTGATGTCATGTGGTGGGCCTGTGATGTCATAATGATGTCATAGTGATGTCATGGGTGATGTCATGATGATGTCATGATGAGGTGGCAATCTCTACAAATATTTTTGTCGTAAGTAGTTTTTGATAAGGCTTCTTCTTCTTCTTATAAAAGCTTCCATTGTTGGTTAAAAGAAGCAAGGTTTGTTGATGTTTTTATTGGAAAAAAACGTGAGCAACATAACAAAAAAGAAAATCAACACAAACCCTTGAGTGTTCTTGCTAGGAAGATTGAATTAGAGCTTTTCCTTATGAGGGTCATTAGAAAGGGGACTTACTTCTAATTAAATCTAAGCAAGAAAGGTGATTTGGTGGAGCTTCGTATTTCAAGCTAGAGGTCACACACTTAGGTGACTAGGGCATGTGATTCAAGAGTTGAATCATCCATACCAAATCAGTATATTTAATTGTGGTATACATCGAACACTTGGAGATTGTAAGTTTCTTTAAACTTGAGTTCCTTGTGATTCTTGTGATATACATGCTTGTATATGTTTGTATGTTTGATTTGGCTATGTATAAATTGCAAAATGGATCTTGGGCATTGGAATTCTTCATGTGATAAAGAGTTATGCAAGTGAAATTTTGAAATTCACCCTAGTCGGGCTCACGCTTCCGCGGCATCTTTAATGATTGTGAGTTGCATAACTATTTCCTTACACCTTAATTAAAGCTTGTCAAGCGTGCTACTAGCTAGGAGTTTTATAAGTATTACTAAACCTTTAGTTGCTAGGTCTTGTGTTGTGAATGCATGACTTGGTTGATTGTTGATAAAATGTTATGCTTGATGCATGTTTAGCTTTGTAAGAGTGCATGTGATATGATCTATAGGTATGGAAGTGTTTTGTGCAAAGTGAGACCTTAATAATGACCTAAAAATCTTCCAACAAAATTTAGGACTAGGATCTCCATTGGAGCAATAACTTGCATGGTTTTGGACTTATATGCATTGGCTATGGACACATATGGGTGTGCATGAGGGCCAAAAGATTCATGTAGTATTATTGTTAAGCATAAGATGTTGGGGTTGTATGGATACATTATGGGCCAATAACGGCAAATAGGAGCACCTGAGGTTTGTAGTGTTCAAATTCATACACTTCACTGATCCAATAGTATGGACCTAACTAATACCAAAGGCTAATAACGGTAATTAGGCGTACCTGAGGCCCGTAACATTAGGAGCCGAATTAATGGAACCTCACATGAGATGTGATGCACAAAAGTTGTCCACTTAATGAGAACTATTATTACAATAATGGAAATGTGCACCTGAGGGATATCAGTGGTCCATTAAGAACTCCATGACCCACTAGAAATCCATCCAACAAAGGATTTCCATTTCTTACTTGGAAGTGTAGGATTCACCAAGTTAGTAGGAGCCCATTATGATTAAAGACCAAATCTAATGGTGATTACAATGACATACAACTAATCAATATTGTTACCTTTTATAGACAATTTGATAACCTGAGACCATCAAACCCACAGTCCATTATACATGACAAACATAAAGGCAAGACAAGTGTTGTCAAACCCTCAGGTGGAATAGCCAAATAAAAGGGCAAGGCAGATGTTATTAAGCCCAAGGCCACTATAAGGGAAGAGTAAAGCAAAGAAAAGTGTTTCCATTGCTAAGGTGAAGGACATTGGAAGAGGAATTGTCCTGAGTTCCTTGAGTCTCTCAAGATAAAAGAAAAGGGCAAGGATGGAGAAAGTGAGACTTTCTCTAATTTATTAGCCTCTAAATGTTCTAAGAGCTCATCTAATGTATGGGTATTAGATACCAGTGCAAGTTCTCACATTTGTCCATCTTTGGAGGATTTATCAAATGAGAAAAGGTTGAGGCCCAGTGAAGTGACCTTAAAGCTTGGAAATGGAGCAAGTATTGCTGCCAAAGTTATAGGATCCACTACAATTGATTTGTATAATCATGTTTTATTATTGGAGGGTGTATTATATGTACCTAATGCCTATAAAAATATTATCTCTATTTCTAGTTTGACTAGTAGGGATTATGAATTCCTTTTTAGTAGAGATGAATTTAAGATTTATTTTGGAAATCAATTTATAGGCATAGGTTATTTAATACATGGACTATATTATGTTGATAATATGTCCAATAATAATGAGCCTCAATCTAATGTGAAAGCAATGCTAATTGAAAATGCCTCTAACTCTAAATATCTTTGGCACTTGAGGTTATGTCATATTGCGGAGGATAGGATCACAAAGTTGGAAAGGATGGGAATCTTGAGCAATCTTGAATCCACTTCTGATCTAACTTATGAGGGTTGTCTTCAAGGAAAGATGACTAGATCACCATTTGTTGGACAAATGGCAAGAGCCAATGATATATTAGAGATTATACATAGTAATGTATGTGGGCCATTTAGTGAAATTGCTAGAGGTGGTTTCTACTACTTTATTATCTTTATAGATGATCTATCAAGGTATGGGCACTTGTTTCTTATGAAGAACAAGAATGAATCCTTTGAAAAGTTCAAAGAGTTCAAGGCCCGAGTAGAAAACCAAACCGGGAAGAGTGTTAAAACTCTTCGATCAGATCGAGGAGGTGAATACTTAAGTACCGAGTTTATACAGTTCTTTAGGGAACATAGCATTGTATCATAGCTCATGCCACCTGGAACACTATAGTTGAATGGTGTATCCGAGAGGTGTAACTGTACCTTATTAGATATGGTACGATCTATGATGAGCTACACAGATCTTTCTATATCACTTTGGGGTTTCGCACTCCAAACAGCTTGGTACTATGATTATGAGATTTGGCATATGGATGTTAAGACCGCCTTCTTTAATGAGTATGTTGAGGAAGACATTTTCATAGAGAAACCCAAGGGTTTTGAATAAGAGGAAAGCTCAAAAGTGTGAAAGCTCCATAGATCAATCTATGGTCTCAAGCAAGCTTTGAGGAGTTGGAATCATCGTTTCAATGAGGCTATCTGTTCTTATGGATTCATTAAGAATGAGGATGAGCCATGTGTTCAAGAAAAGGTTAGTGGGAGCCAACTCACTTTCCTAGTTTTGTATATTGATAACATACTTCTCATTGGGAATGATGTCAGTATGATGACTTCTGTGAAAGTATGGCTGGCTAAGATCTTCTCAATGAAAGACTTAGGAGAGGCTACCTATATTCTCAGGATTCGAGTCTATAGAGATAGATCAAAGAGAATGATAGGCTTATCTCAAAGTCTTTACTTGGAAAAGGTGTTGAAGAGGTTTAACATGCTTAATTCCAAGAGGGGATTATTACTATTTAGGCATGATATCCACCTTTCTAAGATGATATCTCCCAAAACATCTGAGGAAATCGTGAAGATGGCCAAGGTTCCTTATGCTTCGGCTTTGGGAAGCCTAATGTATGCTATATTGTGTACTAGGCTGGATATTGCCTATGCTATTAGTGTGATTAGCAGGTTTCAATCCAACCCAGGCTTAGAGCATTAGGTGGCAGTTAAGGCTATCCTTAAGTACTTAAGAAGGACTAAGGATTTAGTTTTGACTTATAGAGGATATGACTTATAGCTTATAGGATTCATAGATTCTGACTTCTAGTCGAATGTGGATGATAGAAAGTCTATCTTCGGGTTTGTCTTTACTTGTAATGGAGGTGCAGTGAGCTGGAAGAGTTCTAAATAAAGTATCACTGCTGATTCCACTACAGAGGTCGAGTACATAGCCACATCGGATGCTGCTAAGGAAGCTGTTTGGATTCAGAAGTTTGTCTCTGAACTAGGTGTTGTCCCTTCCATTGAGTCAGTAGTTCCTCTCTTCTGCGACAATAATGGAGCTATTGCTTTGGTAAAGGAACAGAGGTCTCACCAGAAATCCAAACACATCGAAAGGCGCTATCACATTATCAGGAAACTTATTGGAAAGGGCGATGTGCTCATGCAGAAGGTAGCTTTAGCCGGCAATGTGGCTTATCCACTCACTAAGGTGCTTACTCAGCTGCAGTTAGACCACCATCTTGAGAAGCTGGGTCTTAAATATTGTAGTAAATGACACTAGTACAAGTGGGAGATTGTTAGTATAGATGTGCTCTAGGGCCATTACTGTATGTAGACATTGTACATTTATCTAATTGGTAATAAAATATTCATTTAAATTAAGTGTTAAGTTTATTTGAATATTTACTCTTAGTATTATGTTAAATAAGTTTATTATCAAGAGTTGATAATATGAGTGACAAACTTATTCAGTATATATACTATTAAATGTTTATAGTCATTGGATTAACATAAGGGTAGTATTAATCCCTAGACTATCACCTCTGTTTATTTTTCTTGATCGGTATGTGATATCGATAGTGGGAGGTAGTGAGTCTCATACTACCTGATATAAGATATCAGAGTAGACATATGGATACTTATGTGATGGGTGGATCAAACTTGTGATGTAAGATTTATGATTGCATGGATATTCACTATTGTCAACAATCATAATCTTGGATATAATAGTGCATAGGGTCCTTTGATCTGAGGTGACACGGTCATCCACATATAGTTGGTTAGAGTTTGTTACCACATACATACTTGTGCTAGCCACGCATGGGTATATAGTGTGTGGTAGCTCTAATTGGTTATATATAGGGATGAGTGATCAGCCAAGATGGAATTCATTACTTGGAGTGAACCGGGATAAGATCCTATGCTATCTAAGTTATTATCGATGAATAAGTACTTGGCCAAGTCAAACTCAACTTACTCGGAAAGAGTTTTGGTGCTAGAAAAGAGTTTCTAGTATAAGTCATATTTTATCGAGAATTGGACTTAAGATGAGGTCATATGATTAAGGCAATTAGAGTTTGACTAGATCGTGACTCTAGCCAATATCGGGATCTTATAATGAATGGATATTTAGTGCACGGTAATTATGTTCTATAGTTCTTATGGATCTACATAAAGCATTCATTTCTATTTGGGTAGTCGTGATATCTATGTTAGGGGTCACTCATGACTTATGGAAACTAAATGTGATTAATTAGGATTTTCACATTTAGTATGGAAAGGTATTTCCATGATATTAAGTGTTAATATTATTTCCCATTGCCATTTAAACTTGAACTTAGTAAGTCATACACATAAAGGTTGCACTTGTGAAGACTAATATTAATTTAATTATTAATTAAAGAGTTTAATTAATCAATTAAATTAAATGAATTGGATTTGCACGTATGCGGGGATCTAGCATATCCCGAAATCTAAATTTAAAGATTGAGACTTAATAGTAATTAAATAAATATTAATTTAGACTTGATTTAATATGTAATATTAAGTTCAAGGACTAGATTAATATTTGCCTCCAAATACATTTATATATAGGCCATGAGATGGACCATGTATATTGATTAAGATGGCCCATGAGATGGATTATGTATATTGATTAAGATGGCCCGTGAGATGGACTATTTATATTAATTAAGATGGGCCAAAAGATGGACTATGTGTATTAATTAAGATGGACTTGAAATGGACTTGGGATGGGGCCTTATTTAAAGAGTTTAAATAAGCCCATAAGTTGTCAAGTTTGGTATGGAGTGGCCTTTCTGTAAGTGTAGAGAAGCCCATATGACCATAACCTTAGCCCAACTCATTAAGATTTAATGAAGTTAAAGGCTAAGGTTATCCATGTAACCAAATACCACCCACTCACTTATAAAGCCAAGTCATGCATATAGATAGAGTGTGAGACACTCAATATATCAAATGCATGTGACTTAAGTGTGATACACTCAAGTTAATATTATTGTTATTATAATATTAGTTTTGTTTAAGTTAGTGGAGAGTGTATAGACAACACTCTAACTCTTAATGCATGTGACTTGAGTGTATAACACTCAAGTCATAACTATTATCATATTGTTTTTATGTTAGTAGTTAGTGGAGTTTGTAGAGACAACCAAGATACACAACTCCATTTTGCACATTTGAGAGCATTTTGATATTCTTACAAAAGAGAGAAAAGGCAAAAGAGAGTCTTCTTCCTTCTTCTTCTTCGAGTGTAGAGAATACCATTATACAAGTGTTGTGTGCTTTCAAGCTTAGACCATTGTTGCATAAGAGTTCTACAAGTACTACACCATCATCCATTGGAGGTTGCTTACTTGTTCCATACATCCTAGCTTAGTGAAGTTCTTGCCAGCACCTTGGGTCAAGAGGAGAGGCTTGTGGCTTGAGCATTACCATCCTTAGAAGTCTTCCTTGTCCAATCCGTGTGTATCAAGCTAGAGGCTTTACATTTAGGGAGCTTAGAGCTTATAGATCAACCTCAACCAAAGCTTGTCAAGCATGCTACTAGCTAGGAGTTTTGTAAGTGTTACTAAACCCTTAGTTGCTAGGTCTTATGTTGTGAATGCATGACTTAGTTGATTGTTGATAAAATGTTATCCTTGATGCATGTTTAGTTATGTAAGAGTGCATGTGATATGATCTATGGGTATGGAAGTGTTTTGTGTTTGATGCAAATGTTGCATGCAATCAAATTTTTTAAATTCTGCATATTTGATTGTTATACTATCACACTTTCCTTCAGTGCATCCATCAAAAGAAGGTGATAATACATAAAATGATTGTCCAATTGCCGTTTGACATATGGAAGTCCAACTGATTAATATGCCATGTCTTGCCTACCTTTTTATTCGTTAACTCTCCAAACTAAGAGTCCCAAACCCTAATGAATAAAGGGGCTAAATTCTAAAATATTAGCCAGATGACTGGTTGCTCAAATTATGTTAAAAAGCCCTTTGCTCAATCGGGCATTCACGTATAACCATCTTGGAAGCCAGTGATCACCAGGTGGACTCTCTCAATTGGACATCACTAGTTGGAGAGAATTTCTATCTGGGAACTTTTATATGGGAATTATATCTAGTCTCTTTATTCTGAAGCTTTTGAATTACCCTATATGGAGAATCTTCTATGGAACTTCAAACATCAAAAGGAATTCCACCAACAAAAGGTGCATATCTTTTCTTGCTTTTTTGTTGGATTTATTTCTGCTACAAAATACTAAGTGGTGAATATTTTCTTTATTTTGGCTTTTGAAATCTATTTATTTCTCTGACTCGATATGATCTAATAGGTCAATATCCTTTTGAAAAAGGGAATCTCTCCTATTGGATTATCTCTGTCTCTATTATCAAATGGGTGAATCTCCCTTTGGAAAAAAAAGGCACTTTTCTTTTGATACATCCACTTGCATATGTGATAAATCTTGAACATCCTTTTTGGAAAGAGATATTCTTTTATGGAATGTTCCTTTGTCTATCTTGGAAGGCCGCTTGAATTTCATCATCGAATTTTCCAATTTTAAGAAATCCCCTCATGGGAAACTAATCAAATATCTCATCCAGAAGTGTCTATCTACACGAAGAATTTCCACAAGGGAGAATATTTTTCTTTGATAGAAATTTCTATTCAGACATCACCAACTTCCCTATGGGAGTAGAAGTTTCTTTGTCAGAAGTATTAATCCAAGAATCTCTAACTCCCCCAAGGGAGGATAATTTTCTCTGTTTAGGACTCTCCCCATAGGAGTAGAATTTTATCCACTTAAAAATGTAATCTCTCCCATGAGAGTAAAATCCCCTCCACTAGGGAATGACGATCTGGGAATCTCCCCTAAGGGAGTAGAATTTTTCTCCACTCAGGAATATAATCTCCCCATGAGTGCATTATCTTCTTCACTTAGAAATATAATCTCTCCCATGAGAGTAAAATTCCCTCCACTAGGGAATGACCATCTGGGAATCTCCTCTAAGGAAGTAAATTTTTCTCCACTCAAAAATGTCATTTCCCACACGGAAAGTGAATTTTCTCCACCTGGGTCATCTCCCCCTTGGGAGTAGAATCTTCTTCACTTGGAAATGTCGCATCCCTTATCGAAGCAGAATTCTTCCACTTAGAAAAATTTAACTCCCCACTGGAGAAACATTTTTCTAATTGGGAATGTCACTCAGAAATATCAACCTCCCCAAGGAGGAAAGTTTCATCTACCTTTGAAACCCATATGGGGAGCAGACTCAAATATCAAATGGACTAAACCCTTTAACTAAAGATGTTAAATCATACTTCTAAATTAGTCCTCCTGAAGTGAGGCACTCTCCATAAGTGAGAATTCATGCCCATGAGGGTTTAAGAAACACAAATTCTTCATCAGGCACCAACCAACCTCCCCAAGGAGGCACTCCTCATGGAGCATCAATTAAATTTGGAAGTCAAAATCTCTCCTTAAGTGAGAGTCTCATGTCCCTATAAACTTGTGGTATAAATAACCTCCCCAAGGAGATTGTCCACAAGGACACTGATTAAACTCAAAGCTACATCCACAAGGACATTGATTGAATTCGAAATCTATATCCACAAGGAGTTATGGTACAAACATCATATCTAGGATATCATACTTGAAGACTAGTACATGTCCTACTGACAATTACCCATCTGGATAATTCATTCCTAAGATCAGTAGCCTTCAATCTCGGGAATAAATGAGAGGCAATTGTTGATACATAAAAAATACACCTCCAATGAGAGCTTGACACGTGGGAAGTTCATTTATCTTATGCGCCACATCAGACTAGTGTGGACCTGTTGACCCTTTGACCTTCTAGACTTAAGACATAATTGGGCACCACCTGATGGGATCTTTTATTCAAGACTCACCAAATCCTGAGTAGAAGCTCGGTACCCATATAAGACATTCCACTCAAAAAAAGCAAATTATCTCTACTGCAAAGCAATCAATAAGACTCACAGGGCCATGTGAGCATGGAGCATTCTTTCTGGTAATAACGGAATCCCTACTGCCCAACTAGTATGTCCTAGTTTTAAAACCTTTGACCAATTGGTCATTCTCATATGGTCACTCTGACAAGCATTAAATATGCCACATATCAGTCACTGTAACACCTAACACATCCCATTCTCCTAAGAAGCTACTCAATTACACATACTCGGTCACTGCGCTGACAAGACCAATGAGCAAATCATCTTCTACCACCTATCCACCTAACAAGGCTATATAAAGTCTTCACTCACCAACCACTAGGTTCGACTTCTCCTTCTTCTTCTTCTTCTTCTTCTTTTTCTTATTCTGGTTCATTTTACTTTCCAAAACTCATATACAAACCTTCCATCTTCATTCAACTATTCACTCCATTATTCTTCCTCTCTGATTAAACTCACTTGGATTACCATCTGACTTAAGCGTCGGAGGGGCTTTGGGTAATCCAAGCCCTCCTAGCTCACTTTGTTCTTCTTGGCAGACCTGACAATTCATAGCTAAAGCTGAGATATAGGAGCACCCACATCAAATCCCAATTTTTTAATAAAATAATAACTTTTTTGCAGAATTTGTTGTTTCTTTTCCACTACATTTTTTACCTATTTTTGCTAATCTAATAATTACATCTATAAAAAAAGTTCTTTTATAGTAATAGACAAGTGATCAAACCAGACACTAACCCGAAATTAGTTGGTTAAGCAGCATATGGTAAAGGTTTTTGGGATTAATGATTAGTTTAAAAGAGGACCCAGTTCTTAGAATGGATGACATAATAGAAACAAGTGAAGATATAGGCATTATAGACAAATTGAGAGTGGAGGATAGTCAAAGTGACAGAGAGATGACTCCTCCTACTGGCAATTCAATTCATAGGTCTGGTTCTAGACCCTAACTAGACCTTAGCAAAGCTATAATTTAAGGGAATTCGAAAGAAAGAGATTTAACTTTTCTTTTACCTAATCAATCTGATGACATAATTTCTTATTTAGCTTTGATATTGGAGGTACATATAACTAACATATTACTTCACCTTTTGTGATTGTTATGTTATTTTGGGTTTTGGTGTATTTTGTTTGGTTTGGATTATGTTCTTGGTTTTTACATCAACTTTATTGAGGGGGATAATTTTCAATACCAAGATTTATGTGATGGTTCAACTACTGGAGTCTATAATAAAGTTGCAATCAAATGGTTTGAGTGACATTTATGATTAGTTCATTCAGGATTTGCCCTTCTGACCATAGTTATATTGACAATTGTAAATTTGATTGGTCATGGATTGCTTATCCTCCCAACTCATAGATTGCTTAGCCTCCCAACTTTATTTTCTTTCTCTTTTGAATGTTCAGTTGTGATATGTTGATCTTTAAGGTTATGTTATGCCTCATCTACTGGATCTCTAATCAACTTGGTGTAATTTTCATGGCATGAAGATCAACTTATAAATGATAAGAGGAAGAAGACACCCAATGAGAGATTTGGGATTTTTAATAGTAATAGAAGTTATCATATTCTTGGTGGAAGGCTACATTTCATCCGAGCTGATATTTTTTATTTTTTGCTATTTATTATCCTGCAGTGAAACACATGTGATTTTATTACTAAATGAATAAAGCCAAGTTAAATGAATAGTTATTTAGCAGAATAAGTCTAATTAATTAACAATCTTAAAAATGGATGATGATGATGATGATGATGATGATCACAACAACAACAACAAAATCACATGTGTTGATTTTTGAATTTAATAATATTTAGAATAAAGACTAGCTAGTGAAAAGCAAATATAATTAACAAAAATAAGATTTTCCAACTCTTGATTTTTCATAATTTTTAAATATTATTATATAGAACCACTTGACAAGAACATTTTCGTCAATTTTCATATATATTATTATTATATAGATTTTGCAATTCTTGGTAAGCTGTCAACTACAAGTTCAACATCTAACTATCAATCTTTATCTACTTTTATAAATACCAGACATAAAAGTCACATCACCTGTTTAGCTACGAGCCAATAACTATACAATTAAAAATTTTCAAAATTAGTATATACAAAGGCCTGAAAAATTACTTCAAAATTTAATAGAGTCAGTAGATATACTTGAGTTTCTGCAAAACAAGACCATTTTGGTCACTGGTGCAACTGGATATCTAGCAAAAAGTATTATCTATGACCGGCTTCCTCTATCTCTCACTCTCTCTTTTTTTACTTAGTAGTGATGAGAACGTTTTAACTGCCACTAATGACAATTTTCTTTGATGGGTTTACAGTTTTTGTGGAGAAGATTTTACAAGTTCAACCAAATGTGAAGAAACTGTACCTTCTTTTAAGAGCTGCAGATGCTAAATCTGCCATTGAACGCCTTAATCATGAGGTATCATGCATGTCAGCTATATATATATATATATTGGTGGGTTACATAACAGGGGCAACCATCTCTTTAACATTTGTCTTAAATATGATTAACTATAATTAATATTGGTGAATGGTAGCCATGGGAATTCGAACTCCAAACTTTCACAATTCTCACAAGTGAAAATATTAATCAAATCATCTCTAATTGACAAGTTATATAATATATATACGATAGATTATGTCCAATTAGATGTCATCTGACACAATATTGCTTTCTTTCATAATAATTCGAACAGTAATACGAAACAGACCGTCTAAGTAAGCTCGATATATGAGCAGCGATGTGACTCTCTTAATATATTTAATTTATGGATAAACAGATGATAGAGAAGGACTTGTTCAGAGTTCTAAAGGAGAACTATGGTGCAAACTTACGTTCTTTTATATCAGAAAAAGTAACTCCAGTTCCTGGTGAATCTTTATAAAGATTCACCCCTGATAGATGAGATGTTGAAAGAAATTGATGTGGTGATGAATTTTGCTGCCACAACTAAATTTGATGAAAGGTGACATAAAGAATATTACTTTGATCTTTTTTTTTCGCTTTATAATTAATGCTAATCAAATAAACTAATTGAAGATTATTTTTCTGTCTTTTGGGTGGTAATTTTATAAAGATATAATGTTGCCCTAGGCATCAACACATTAGGAGCTTTGTATGTCTTGAAGTTTGCAAATAAATGTCTTAAAATTAAGATGCTTGTTCATGTCTCTACTGGTTAGTACAAAGCTTCATTAATTTTTCTTGTTTGCTTTTTTAGTTGTTCTTTTCTATTATCATTAATAAGAAGGTCACATTGATGAACTAAACAATAAAAAATGATAATTTTTTTAGAAAATATCAGCTGAAAATTAATTTAATAAATTGATAATAGCATAATCGAATTCTACACTTCGGGATGCATTGGAGAAAAATAGCTATTAGACTACTTTCTCAGCTCTTTTAGTTGTTCTTTAGTTCTTCAACAAAAGTAACTATGTATAATAACAGTTTCTTCTTTCACCTTATGTATGTGGGAAAGATACAGGACTTATAATAGAGAAGCCATTTTCAATAGGAAAATCCAAGAAAGGAACCACTAAATTAGATGTTGAAGAAGAGAATAAGCTAGTGAAAGAAAAAATAAATGAACTCCAATCAGAAAATGTTTCAGAGAAAGAAATTACGGCAATCATCAAGGATTTTGGCATCGAAAGGTAGATTTATTTATTAAGTAATGAGTATATGTAGTACGTAGGAATCATTATTGATGCAGATCAGATTGCTTGCAAATTTATGGAGAAATTTGAAAATTTGCGGTAGTGGCATTTTCGTAATTACAGGCAACTTTGGAATTTCGGATTTTGGCATTTTTAAAGCCTAGTTTCATTAGAAACGGGCCAAGGATTCAAAAACACAAGCTTTGCTTGTGATGTCCCATGGATTTTGGCCAAAATCCATCGTTTAGGCCTTGAAAAACGTGTTTTTTGGACTTTTTCGTAATTTCCTTTTTATATTAGGATTTGGTTTAGGGTTTTCTATTTAAGGATTTTGATGTTATTTTCAGAGTTAGTTTTTGTTGATTAATTGAGATTTTGTTTATTCCAAAATTCTGTGAATT
>CATIWO010287113.1:0-25251 GCA_949673435.1 Macaranga tanarius | reverse complement strand
GCAATCAGTATGTACAATTGTGCTTAGTTTAAATAAAATGGCTTGCTTTTATTTCTGTCAAATATTGCATTAAATGCTTATTACAGTCTGCTTAACCAAAAGGAAAGAAATCATACAAGATAAACTAAGTTTGATGAAGTTACTAAAATTTAAAAAAGAAAATAAATCTAAACTAAGTTCTCTTCCTTTTATTTTTCTTCATTTCTTGCATGCTAATCCTGAATAGAGCCCTTGTCATTTGGTGCATTGTGAATTCATTTTGTTCTGTTTGTTGCAATTGGATCCAACCCTTGTAATGGTCGTCGGTAGTGATATCCCCATCCGATGAGATGTTACGTCTGATGGTACGATGAGGCCATATGGATGAAAGGTTTTGTATAAAGTGCTGAGTTAGAGGGCCAGCCTAAAAACCGTGAGTCGGCTCTACAATCACCTGTTTTTCCCCATACTGACGACAAAGACGAGCGGGATAGTAGAACGAGCAGAAGTTCAGACTAGCAAGTGGGACATAATGAGTGTAAGTCCTGGTGGTCACATGTTTGATATTCCACCAAGGACACATCCACTGAATGTCGGCATCCGGAAAGTTAGCTAGCCATTATCCAGGTCAGCTGGAATCTTCTGTAAGGCACGAGTTCGCACTTGCTTCGGTTTATACTTCACAATATTCTGGGGAGGCGCCAGCAATTTTAGCTTCTCTTGGAACCATATTTGCAAACACAAAGGGGGTCAAAAAAAAGGTTTACCTCCAATAGCAGAGGACTCTCGGCAAATCGACGTATCAAAGGCAGAGCATCTAGACAAGTCAGAGTTTCAGCAAGTATCACTGGCATGGGATTAGACCTAGATTCCACTTGATCAAGGATGTGCATAATTTTGGGATCACAATCACCAGAAGGAGAAACCAGTAAGAATTGAACGTAAATACAGAAAGCGAGCATTCTGGGCCAATATACTTCGTTATTGTTAACAGCTATAGCAGCCTTCAGGAAGGATTCAAAGATAATGCCATTGTCTGATACATGTGTTAGAGACAGAGAAGGAGGGGTGTTGACTAGCCGTGCCATCTATTGTTAGACAATTTCTTCGGTAGGTTTACTGACAGTAGGAACAGCAATCTGCATGGACGAATCATTTGGGTATCCCAGAATGGCGCCAAATTCCTCAGGCAGGGGGCAAATTTCAAAACTATTGAATCTAAAGACATGATTCTTGGGATCCCAGAATTGGGCAACAGAATGAAGAAATGGGTAATTGATCTGGCTTAGATGAAGAGATCGAAAGATAGACAGAAGAAATGGATGCAGGTTCTGCCAACTTTCTCCATCCAAACTTTGTAAGACAGGGCGGATCAGTTTCAATTGATGTTCTGTCATTTTTGGAGAAGTTTTAGGGTTTCCGAACTTGATTGCACCCTGAAGCGAAGAATAAGGATATATTTATAAAGCTTTCAAAGTGGAAAGAATTGCAACATCTCGGAATCAGAGCCATAGAGGCGCACGCCTCACCGAAGAGGCGCACGCCTCTCCATCATAAAGGCGCATGCCTCTTTGATGCAGAGATGCAAGAAACAAGTGTGATCACGCGCGTCTTATATGAAGAGGCACACGCCTCTATAGATTAGAGGCCCACGCCTCTTCTTGTATTTCCTTATGAATTTGTACCTTGTTTGGTGGAAGGTCGATGTAATGTTAAATGGAGTTGTTTGCATAAACAGAACAAACACATGAATAAAATGCATCTTTTATAAATGTGTCCAATCAAAAAAATGTTTTGTACAAGAAAAGTATGTTCTAACAAAAACATCCTTAAAGCTAACCATTTACCAATTCCCTAGTCTACTCCGCTTCGGACGCGGTCTCCTCATCGTCCTCCTCATCCTCATCGGCACCATCTCCCCTATCATCCTCTTCATCACCATCCTCATCATCAACTAAGCCCTCCTCAGCTCCATGAACGCCAGGCAATGGTGGGGAATTAGCAATAGGGGCTGCTCCATCATCCGTCTCCATGGCACCAGCACCCTCATCCTCACTCATGACCTGAAGGTCCGCTAGCTGGCGCTCCAAGGACAAAATCCTGGCATCAAGTCCAGCACAGTGCGTCTGTCCAAACAAGCAGAGAAAAGGTAAGTAACATCATGAAAGACATGCATACATGTAGAATAGATTTATTGCTCACCCTCCACTCCTTGGAGATGTGAAATGCAAAGTCCCGCTGGGCCTCCAGCAGGCGAAAAATGTGCTCTCCTTGCTCCTTTGGAATTTGCAGGCACAAAAATTCAATTCTTGTCAGCCTACGGATATAATAGGTCAAAGGAAATAGCAAGAATGGACCATACTTACATGTATGGCAGTAGGTGGCACAAAAGACGGACTGTCCTCAGGGTTCGGAGTCAGAACAGATCGAGATAACCGCCCACTAGTCCCCCAATATCTCATGGTAGGCTCTGGGAGATATGCAAAGGCCCCAGGTATGAGAGAGGGTCCGGCATTAGGAACTCTCCTCGGAAGAGCATGTGAAGTACTTGGACCCGCATCAGTAGTCCTCCAAGGTGCAGTGTGAGAAGTACTGGGCCCAGCCTCAGCTGAATGAACTCTAGCTCGCTGAAGAGGATGCTCTCCTGAAGGAGGAGATCTAATATGAGGACCAGGTCCTCTCTGGTGGATCTGCATCATAAATGAAAGTTAGCAGATAGCTAGGGATATAAAAAGGATGAAACCTGAAGAGAAACTACACATACCTGAGGAACTAAACCAGCAAGTGGCAATCCAGGGAGCAGGCACTCCCTAATGAAAGCCTGATAAATGGCAGACTGTAAGGCTAAGGTCATACGAATGGCAGGAGTCCCCTGCAGACCACGCCTCAGCTCCTGACCCCTCAGCTCGTGGGTCCAGCACACCAAAGGAGGGTCCATGGGAACACGCCTCCCCCTAGGACCCGAGCACCACTCCAGAACCCGCTCCGCCAAGTAATATATCCGCTGGAAGGGGCCCACCAGGAGTATGGTCCTCCCTACCACATACCCAGAACGGACTATAGCATCACTCCATGACTCCACTGGCCCCTAAGGCCTCCGTACAACCTGATCGAAAGAAACGCACCAGGTAAGTTCAACTCCTATACATGATGAACAGATTCCTAACTAAGTTCTATTTTCTTTGTAAGTACCTCTTTCCATGGAAGAGTGCTGAGGTAGACACAGTGGACATGCACTTGAGACATCTTCCGAGATCCAGTGCGACTCGGACCCCATCGGCTCAATAATGGGAAGGTCCCAGCAGAAGGCGCTACTCCCCTGATCAAACGCAACTCCAACCCACATACCTACAAGACAAAGAAAATCATGAATACAAATGGTTAGCCAAAAGAGCCAAGGAAAAAGGAGGAAAAGATAGCAAAAGAAAAATACTCACATGTAGGGCATGCCAGAAACCGCAAAGTCGGTGGGCTCCTCTGACGAAGTCATCCATACTCCAGTAAAGATATGCGAGAGCAGCTGACCCCCAATCAAAAGTATGGATAAGGTCAACATCCCGAAGGGCCATCATCAGCACGAGATCCACTGAACTCGCAGCATCTCAGAATAAGGTGGTGCCCAACAGATAGAAAATAAAGGCACGCACCACTTGATCAACATCTCGAGGACTGGTGACGTCCGCCAAAGTGACCCCCGAGTTATGGGAGAGGATAGAGTCAAACTTGACTATATGAGTGGCCTTCATGGTGGGAACCATACCCAACAGTCGCTCAACATAAGCAGCATGATCCGATGCCATCGGCACCAAACGCCTGTCAAACGGGACGGGCTCACCAGTACAAGCCACCCCGGTGATCGCCACAAAGGACACCGGATCCAAAGTCAACTCGCCAACGGGCAGATGGAAAGTATGCGTAGAATCCATCCACCTCTCCATCAAAGCATATAAACCATTAAGGTCATGACGACCAACAACGGTAGGCAAAGCAAGTATGAAAGGCTCAAAGCCCGTCACCCGGATCCTCTCCTGGATCACCTCAGGCATGCTATCATACCACTCACGGGCACCGGTGACGTTACCAGCACCCTTCAGAGAGTGCTGGTCAAACTGCAGGGAGTATCAAAATAAGTTCTGTCCATCACCATTAAAATAAAATGGATAAAAAAATGTTCCTGGCCTATAGGGGCGCACACTACTGTACATAGAGGCGCACGTGTGAGCCACAGAGGCGTGCGCCTCTACACGTCAAAACGCACGCCCCTATAAAGCCACAGACACGTGCACATCTTTAAAGAGATGCACGTATCTACAACATGAACATGCAGAGGCACACGCCTCAACGAAGAGGCGCACGCCTCCGTAACACGAACAGCCGAAATTGGAATATCAAAAAATTCAATTTTTACCTACTTTTATCTTGATTTTCTAGTTGTTTAAGCATGCATGTGCCTAAGTTTGATTGACCAGTGTTCTGTTTGAAGAAAAAGTAGGTCAAAGATTACTAACCTCGCCTGTAGCACGTGAACAGATGTGAGTCTGAAGAGATGGAGTGAGAGGGATGTCACCACCTCAATCCAAGCCGAAAGAATATGGTGCACGGACCTCGGGAGCGACAGCAGGCCATGGGGGAAGGTCGAGTGTGCGTACAAGAGAAGGGTCAATAATGTAGAGAGAAAATTAGTTTTCTGAAAGAGAAGAAGAATGGCACGAAGAGTTTGAATAAGAGAAGAAAACAAAGGTTTAGTTATATATAACTTTGTCAAATATCAGTTTTAGTCCCTCCTACTAAATATCAGTTTCAGCCCCTCCATGAAAAATTACGTATTGATACCTGAAGAACTGACACTTCTAATTCATGATTGCAGGTGAATGATAGAAGGACCTGCCCCAAATATTTCAAAAGGTGAGTACAATTTTAGATCTCAGGATCAAAATTTGGACTTCCGGGTCCAGGACTCGAACCCCAGGGTTCAAATGCCGAGCTTCAGAGCTCAAAGTCGAATCTCAGGATTCACAGACCGGACCTCAGGGTTCACAGATTATTTCCAAGTCTCAGGACTCCAAATTTGAATCTCTAGATTCGAAATCTGAACCTCAGGGTTCAAAAGCTGAATCTCAGGATTCACAACCCGAACCTCAGGGTTCACAATCTATGAAATTTTGAGCCTCAGGGCTCAAAAGCAGAATCTCTGGATTCAAAAATCCGAACCTCAGGGTTCAAAATTCGGACCTCGAGGTCCAAAACTCCGAGCTTTAGGGCTCGAAATCCGAACCTTAGGGTTCTCAAACTGAATTTTCAAAATTGTATGCATTTTGTTTTTTGGAAAAAACCATTTTAAAATTTACATTTAACGGTTTTTCAAAAATCAAGGGGGCAAACTGTGGATATGAGGTCCAGCCCGGCCCGCGGGGCCAAAGCCCAATGATGAAAGTCTGCATTTAAGCCCAAATTGATGAAGGATTGGATTCAGACCCATTTGGAAAAGCCCAAAACTCACCTGGCAAACCTAAAACACTTAACCCAGCCCATAAACCAAAGATTTCAGCCCAAACCAAATCAAGCCCATTTAAGGCCCATTTCTCATAGTAGAGGCACACGCCTCAATGAAGAGGCACACGCCTCAACGAAGAGGCACACGCCTCTGTGCACTAGAGGCGCACGCCTCAGTGACGTAGAGTGCAAAAAATATATATATATCAGTAACGCACAGAACACAGAACGTGGGACAACTTTCCACATTCTGTATTTACTGCCATTACTGGCAGTTTAATGGGGGTTGATAGATCAGAAGGAAAAAGGAGCAAGATAGAAAAAGAAAGAAAAATGAGAGAGAAAAAAAAAGGAAGAAAAAAAAGAAAACGAAAGAGAAAGAAGCAAAACAAAAATCCAAAGAAACAATTTATGGTCTGAATCCGAACCAGAAGGAAAAAAAGAGCAATCTGGACTATCTGAGGGCGAAATTCTTTTGATTCAAGCTTCACAGTAAAACCTTTTTACCCTTCTCTTTTAAAATTTATTTTATTCAATTGCTCATTGTCTAATTGTTTCGTGATCCATTTGAATATTTATTCTTGATGTTCATTAAGTTATCAGCTTGTTTCTGGCTTTTGTATATTGATTTGAAGTGTTGTTTTGAATTATTGGCATCAAACTAGCATTCTGATACATTCTGTGATTCACCAGAGGGCGTGCGTGCTTCATAGAGGCGCACGCCTCTATGTAGACATGCACGCCCCTATTTGCAGAAGTACACGCCTCTGCACTGTAGCACCTCAGTTTTGAATTTCTAACCGTTAATTAGCCATGCGCCTTAATGTGATGAGGCGTGCGCCCCTTTTCACTGAGGCGCACGCCTTTGTGACGCAGAGGCGTGCGCCTCTGTGACTCAGAATGGTCTTATACCTGCTTTATTATCTTCTTGAATTACACCCTTATTGTATTTTGTTTGATTCATGTTTTTTTTCTGGATAAAATGAATCTTCATTGTATGTTTAATTTCTGCGCTGTTGCTTATTTGTTTATTCCTTGGTACCTTTTTTAGTTATGTATTTCATCATTTAGTTATTTAGCTTATTGTTTGTTTTGATTATTATTATTATTGTTGTATCAAAAGGGTTGTAATTATTTCTCCTCCCCCCATCTCTTTAGTTTGTTTATTTTATTTAATTGTTGTGCAAAAGGGTTGTAATCATTTCTCCTCCCCCCTTTTCTTTGTATGGTTTATTTTTATGTTTTATTTTAAATTGTGGATGTGTGAATGCTTTAACCAATTTAATTGCATAAAATGGACTAATAAATCAAACTCGGACTAAGTTGTAAAATTTGGAAATTGTTTGGATTAAACAGCCATTCGCATGTAATTCAAGAAATAATTAGATAATTAAAAATAATAAAATATAAAACACAAACGGAGGCCGGTCGCAAGGTCGGGTGGGCCGTACAAAAGTCCATACCCAGTTTCTGAACCCAATCTCTGAGGATGGCTGCTGGGTATCTTCCGTGGAATCCAGTTGCTGTAAAAGTGTCCCGAGTTTCATCCGGGTGGCAACTCCCAACTCCAACTAAAGCCTGTAAAAAAGGCCCAAAATTATATTCCTAGTGGGCCCTAAGCCCGCATAGTGCCGTGATCGCCGAACACTTGAGCGCGCGCTGAACCCCGCCGCCTACACTATGTTTTATGCTTTCTTTGCGGTCTATGGTTTGAAATTAACCTTTTTCCAATGTTCATATTCATTAACAGTAACGAGCGCACAAAGGTAGACAAATTTATTAAATTCGATATGACCATAAACATTTTGGTCGCCTCAAACCTCAACCACCTCGACCGATATGACTAGCCAATTTCATGTTGTATCCTAAGTTGCAGCAGAACAAATATACATTGAGTGTAGCAATGATACACTACTTATCTTTCAAACAAATTGGACAGGACTACAAGTTAATTACAATGCTAAAATAACAATTTTATCGATCAAAATTAACAGTTGATCCTCTAATAATAAAATATATTGCAACATGAGTTTGATAATACCCAAAAAAAAAAAAAAGGAGCAACCAAGCGCACGTCCTTATGGATGGGCATACAAACTTTTGCAACACTAAACCATCAAACCAGCATTCTATGATGTTATGTTACCAACACCAAGAGCCATCAGAAAACTACTTTTAATCCTTACATACAGTACCACGCCTACTGCTAGAGTAACACGGCATTAACACTGAAAGAAAAATATCAAATCAGCTGTAAAAAGGATGAACTAGAAAATGCTTAGGTGCGTGTTTGATAGACTACTAGGCTGTTTAACTGCATCTCAAAGTAATATGCTCAATATTTCTTTGTGCCAAACTGAAGTACCACAGAGATGCATCAAGCACTGAGTATTGATTAAAGATATGATCACATTGGGACGTGTTGAAATGATGCATCAGACGAAACAAGGAATCAATAGAGGATGAGAATAATAAATCATGAGGAACCAAAAAGGCTAACAATATACTGATGTTATACCATTGTCATCCTTTTTCTTTTCTGCAATTATCGCTCATCCAGAAGTTTTCTTTTCTCAACTGTCAACCAAAACTAGAAGTCCCAAATCCTATTTGCGTCAAGCATGTAACCTTCCATTGAATATCAAAACAAACAAACATGCACATGGTATCCACCATCAAAGGTTTTTTTCCCCAAATTTGGGGTTACGTATTTCCATTTCTAGTGTAAAATGGAAAATATAACTATCTGAAGGGTAAAAATGTCAGATGACTGGAGCATGTTGTCGAATAACTGACATCAGAAATTGTTGATTTTATGTCATTCAGCAACATTTTAAAAGTATTTTGCATTGAAAAGTAAAGTATTTTGCAATGAAAAGTAATTATTTGAAAAATACTTTTCATCAAAAGTGATTATTCTAATTAAGAAGTGATAGACAGTCTAATTAATTTAAATGTTTTTTTTTTCCTCAGAAAGAATTTTAATTGTTATTCTTTCAAATAAAACAACCAAAATTTTTACTTTAAAATTTGAATTTTATATTGTTAAATATCTTTACATAACTAACTGATTTTAAAAAACTTTTTTAAAAAAGTACAAGAATAAGAAACATAAACACTATTTTATTAATAAAGTAAAAAAATAAATTAATTTTAGCCTCTCAAATATGAACACGCTGAAGAATTAAATAAAACAATCACATCTACATTTTTTTTATGAGAACAATTACTTCCCACAAAAATATTAAAAAGAATTCCAGCAAAACCTAAAATGGGCAATGTGCAAAATGACAAACTTAATGTAAATTTCTACATTAATATAGAATATAACTAACACTTTATCCGTCAATTTGTGCACTGGCATGCCAAAACTAACAGCATAAGAATTGTTGATTGACATAGAAACAACATTGTGAGTTTTAAAACCAGCATCTCAAACAATTTAGTCAGTTGACTTCACCAACTCAAAACTAAGATGCTGTAATAAAGGCCACATAAAGCAGTGTCATGCATACCAACTCTATCCATATTTTGACAAGTGATATTGCATCAATTTTAAACAGCCCCATCTTGCACCACCATAAACAAGATCCAAAAGGTACGCTCTAGACAACCAGTAAAAAGAAATTAAGAAAAAGGCATCAAATCTATATCAAACATCACAATTAACAAATCAATATCACATACCAGCTGCCTTAAAACATTTCGACAACTGCCACCATCACCAGTCCACCCTCACTTGGAACCATCCCACCACATTTAACAGATGCCATGCCCTTGGAAGAAAAACAGCCAAGTAAGTCAAATAGAAAACTGAACTTCTGCTGTTCTTCATCTGAGGAACAAGAGAACACATAGCCCAAGACGGGGAAAACAAGTCAAAGACCCCTTCAGGACGATGCTATCGTCTTTAAATATAAAAAACAAAAACTGTTTACACTTTTTCAGTTGCAGTTTTCTAATGACAAGTTGTACTTGAAACCAAAGAAACTATGACTAAGAACCACAGTGGTAATAGCATTGATAAAGTGATTGTAATGACTGTGTGGTGGCAACAATTGGCAAATGCAGTAATGGTGGTAATGAGTGAGATTGAGTGGAAAAATGTAGGTCCAAAAATTAAAAGAGATTTGATGCTACCTCATTCTAAAAATCATAGGGGAATGTTCCACAAACAACCACGCAGTTGAGAGAGTTCTTAATGCTTTTCTTCAGTACGCTATATTGGGCCTTCATCTAACTAGTGGCAGAAATTGTAATCGATGAAATAAGAATCTAGCTCAAAGGAGCAATGTTAGAAAGAAAGAGTGCAGATTCGAGATTCAGCACAATTTAAAGTGAGCATGTCAGTGTCTCTGTGAAGACTAAGAAACCATGGAGTAGTGGGATGCAAGTGAAACATAGAGAATGAGTGAGGCAACAGTTAACACTAGAGTAGTGGGGATGCAAGTGAAACATAGAGAGAGAGAATGAGTGAGGCAACAGTTAGCACTGGCCTGATAAATTTAGATAGGATAATGGCACAGTGGTAGTGTATTTTTTCAACCTACAACACAAGATTCAGAAATGGACAACCCAATCCTCTGATCCTTCCAATCAAAGTAAACATGCAAAACAAGCATGATCAATAAGTCACTTCAAAACAGATTTTTGAAAAGACAACACCAAACCAAAACCCCTAAAGATCAGAGTCAAAACCAAGTCAACTAATTCAGCGAACCACTTTCAGTATATTTCAGTTTATTTTTCAATTTCTGTTGTTCCTGTAAAAAGATTCCTTTGGAACCCCTAGCTATAATTAACAAAAAACTAGCCATTGCCTACAAAAGATCACTTGAAGTGTAAAACATGTAGGTCAAATATTAGCATGCCTTCTGAGACATGCAAACTCTTCCTCACTTCCAAGGATTAGAACTGCTTTCTCTAGTTCTAAAGAGCAGAAAAGAAGCAAGCTGATGCCTCTAATATTCATTAGGATAAGCCATGTCACATCTTTTTGGAACAATCGTGAAGAGCATCTTAATGCCCAAGCAAAGAAAGGATGAGCACCATCTTAGAGTAGGGCAAGCAATGTGGCTTCAAATAATCTACAAATACCAAACAAGGTCTTAAATTCACAATCCAAGCTTCAAAAACAACAGTAAGAACAACCATCCACTAATACTAATGTTTCTGCTGGAGTGATATGAAGTAAGCATGAGGGATTGTGCAGGAGTACTAGACCACGCAAAAATGGCCCTAAACAATCTACTAATACCAAGCACTGTGTCTTAACCCTTAACCTAAGGTTGGGGGAAGAAAAAAGTAAGATGACTGATCTGATAATACCAATTAGTCATATAGTGAATAAAATATGCATGAGACATCTACTATGCACAACATAAACATAATCATTTGAACAAACAAACTAAAAATAAACTTGGAAAAAAAAAATCCAGAATCAAAACTCAACTAATTGACTCAGGAAAACATTTGCAGTTGAATTTTTCAATCTTAAACCTCCCCAAAAATATTATTTTTTCTAAACAAAAATTGGTCAAGACCTACAAAAGATTATTTTAGTGAACTTGGGAGTAGAAGGTAGAGAACTCCTAATGGCATGCAACTTCTCATCTTCAAAGACCAGAACTAATTCCTCAACTTCAATGGGAAAAAGGTAGAAGCAGGCTGATGCTATTCATTTTCAAAGGTAACCAACCATATCACTTCACCTAGCAACAACCATTCAGAGTACCATAATGCCCAATAAAGAAATAGAGAGCATAATCTTTGTTTAAAGAGTAACTCCAAGTTACACTACTTTCAGCCACCTTGGCAGTGCAGCCTAGCCATAGGCCAGTTTGATTAATTAAAATTTAGTAACTTCTCGATTAAAATTAAATTTGCAGAAAAGGATCCCATCTGAAGAATCACACCAAACAGAATTCTAGGTCCTTAATGCACAATAAAACGCTTGAAAGCTTTAACAAGCACTTCAACCATCTAAACTTTAGGAGGAATAAGCATTACAACATCAAAACTGTGATTCCTTACAGGCAGACCAAAGTCATTTCTCTATTTGCACAGTACCAATACAATTAAGATGCAATTTACAAACATTACCCAGACGAGCAGTCTGACTCACCAGAGAGTCCTGTCCACTAACTGAATGTTCCTGTTTTAGATGCTACAACAAGGATCTATCCCATACCATATAAAATGGTTAAACTGAAACACCAAATGAAATAATGAACCCTATTTAATTATTTATGCTCCTCAGATGTAATAAGAAAAATAAAATGTGTTTAAAGATCTCACTAGGGGGCGATGCACCTCAAATAAGAGCTTTTTCAAAATAGGTGCAAAAATTTAAAATAAAAGCCAAAATAAATCTATAAGGCAAGAAATTCCATGATGTACTTTAATTGAACATTCATAGAGATAACATCAACATCAAATCCTCCCCTTGTAACTCAAGTAACCATTAATATCTATAGAGCATCAATACCATCACAACAAACTCAGATCTGATTGCAGGCCTCAGATTTATAACTCCTTCATGTTAGGCATACAAGCTCTTAAAGATTTTCATTTTGTCACAAAAATTCGAAGTTAGTCTCCACATGGACTTCTTCAGCATACTTAATATTGGAACTTCTGAACTTCTTTTCACTCTGAAACCCTTGATTTAATCTCTGTCCTTCCGTGAAATGAAGTTACCAGTTCAGCTTCAAAATTAATGCTCTCAAACACAAATTATCATGATTACAGGGTACCAGACACTGCAATTTAGCACAATCCATCCTACAAGTCCTCAAGCAGTTCAAACCTAGATCAAAATTGCAAATGCCTATTCCAATCTCTAACATAAAAGAGAAAATATTACTTAGTCTAAGTACTCTCAAACATAACCTAAACTAGACACTTAGTTACTCAGGATACTGCACCGTACATTTCAGCAGAGAAAGAGCAAGGACTAGAAGAATCAAGAGGAAAAACAGAACAAAAGAAAAGACACCACAGAGACAGTCGAGTAATTTTTTCAGCAAGCCATTTTCCTGTGATCAGCGAAGTGCATCCTGCTTTTCCAAAATTCACCTAGACACAGTTAAAGTTAGAAGCATCAAAATATTAGTCTTTCAGGAGTTCACTTTCAGAATAGAAAAATTTAAGAGCACAAGGCAATTGGCATTACCAAGCATTCGTCCACCTAATAGTAGTAACCACCTCGATATGGACCATCACCCCTATAATAAGGTGGATATGCACCATACTGCAATACAACAACAAAAAATAATAGCAGTAATCAGGGAACTGTCAACACTTCCACATAAAATGGGATTAGAAAGAGATCGATTCCTTACGTCTGGACTATAATAACGATGAGTGTAAGGATCACTTCCTGCTCCATACATATCTAAAAGATAATCCAGTAACGACGATAGATATCAGAAACCAATACACCACAAAAAACCACCACACCAATAGAAATCAATATTGGGTGCAAAATGTTATACCATTATAATGTGCCCCACGAAATGGAACTGCTGGATCAGTGTAATCTAATCTGGGCCGATGCCTACTAGGTTCTGCATAATCAGCATCATGGTCCTAGAGACGAAGAAATTTTTAGGATAGTAAAAATACAAGAGAGGCACCAACTACACCAGGAACAAAGTCTAGATAAATATCATCCAAAAGAAAATCAAGACAAAGATGGCCAACCTCACTTTCACATTCAGTTTAGGCAGCCAAAAGAATTAAGGGATAGAGAAGAAGAAGAAAAAGGATAAAAACAAAAGAACTTACAGTCATGTAAAAAGGCCGCTTCATCCCATGTGCACCATCATCATAGAAATAAGGATCATCAAAGTTCCTTCCAACGTAAGGTCTATCAAAAGCTTCTTCCGGAAACAATGGTTGCCTCATGGATGAAGCATGGTCTCCATGCCCTCTCCCAGGGGATTCATACCAAGGTCTATTGAAATTAGTTCTTGATGGGCCAGTACCAGCAGCACCTCTTCCAGCAGGGTGATAACCACCTCTAAGAGGACCCCTTCTTCCTCCTAAATTTGTGTAACATACATTAGATTCCAAACTGCACCTTATCTGCATGAATGAGTCACTATACACATGGGGAGAGAGAGAGAGAGACAGAGACAAACCTTGCCCATTGAATTGTCTCCCATGAAATGCATTATATCGATTGCTAAATTCATACTCATTGGGACCTGTTCTACTAGATTGACCATGTCCACGTTGAAAAAAACCTCTACCACGCTGGATATTTCCCCGGTTGAAGTGATGTCCACCCCGCCCAAAATTCCTTCCTATTGAACAAATGATAATAAGGCTAAGGGAAGCAACTTGCAGACAATAAGAAAGAGCCTAATCCTTTTGGTAAAAAAAAAAAAAAAAAAAAAAGAGAGAAAGAAAAAGAAAGAGTCTAATCCTCAGAATTAAAGAATACCGAGTCTTGAAGAGGTTCCACTGCCAGCCCGATCTATTAGAAAGCCACCACACATTCCACCCTTAACAGCCTGAGTTTTAGGCATAGGATTTGACAGCCTTGCTTTCACTCTCAACTGACAGCAAGAAACAACACTATGAGCTCATTTTGCACAACACTGTCTTCAAGTATAGACTGTAAAAACTTTTCAACACATCATGCAACTGAATTGGTAAATGCCATGGACATCTCTATTAAAATGAATTTTCTAACAAAGCATGTTGTGGCACAACTGATGTCGATAAAGCATACTATGACATTATTGATGCCTATATTAAAATTGAGGATTCATTAGTTGACCCTACACGTGCACTAAGTTGCTAAGCATGCTTTTAGAAATGCTACCCAAAAAAAAGAAGAAAAATAAAAGCCAAAGCAAAATTAACAAGAGCAACAGAAAGAAAAGTGCCACCCTAAACATTTATCTTTTTCCAAGGTGAAGAGAATTTAAAGAAATACCAACACAAAAACATCAGTCCATAAAATTAGGAATACAATAAAAAAGAAAATGAAACACCTCAAAAGAAAGAGACAGCAAAATAGCTTAAGCAGAAAAGCAAAGAGTAACTACCTTTGAGTTCCCATCACCCAATTCCATGTTGTTTACTCTCTCAATACAGGCAACAGCAGCTTCATGGGATGAGAAATCAACAAATCCAAAATCCTTCCTCTTGGCAGTTGACATATTTCGAGCCAGGACAATTCGCACCATCTCCCCACAACCATGCAAGTACTCCCTAACACGGTCTTCATCCCAGTGAGGAGGAAGCCCATCAAGAAATACAGTCTTCACATGGGCCATAACTTCTGGATCAGGCTCACGTATGGGTTCTGCAAATGCCACTTTGGCTGTTCTCTCAGAATGACCAAATACAACATCAGGCTTCTGAAGCCTTTTGTATGCATGCATGGCATCAGCATGGCAAGAGAACTCGAGAAATGCAAAACCACGGCTCCTCCCTTCATGTTGAACATCTGCAACAAGAGTGATGTTCTCGACACCTTCAACACCATAATCTTTCAACTTTTGTCTTATCTGCCAACCAGCATGTTACTAGACATCAAGGAACAGATACAGGAGATAAAACAATTAACCATGCACCACATCTATGAGATACTTACAGCTTCCTTTGTCCATGTATTGCATATATTTCCCAAAAACAAAGTATCATTGTCCTCACTTGGTGCAGTCCCACATCGCTTTCCACAAATCTACGAACAAGAAGAGTCAGAATAAAACTTAAAATACTTTTGTAAACAAAACTATGGAAAGATACATACCACAGGGTTTTTCATTTCTGACAAAGCACGTTTAGCGTGCTCCTTGTTTGCAAACTTCACAAATGCATAAGCCTTACTTTTGTTCATTGAAAGATTAGTATGTAATCGAACTTCAACTACTTCACCAATTGTCTCAAAAACCTTTCTCACATCTCCCTCAGTAGCATTTCTATCCAGGCCGCCAACAAATATCTCATATTCTTTCTTAATCCTGCGCTCCTTCGCAGCAGCTGTTAATTCCTTGTGTTCCTCTTCTAGTGCCTCAGCTTCTTCAATGGGCTCCTCTGGATCTTCTTCCACAAAATCATCCTCAACATGATCTTCAAAGTCCACTCGATCAGCATACTCCTCATATCCATCATCACCACAATACTCGTCATGCACAGGCACAGCATCTTCTCCTTCCAACTTATCTTTAATATTTTCTTCAGTGTCAACCATCTGAATTTTTTTCTCCTCCTTTATCTCAACCTCCTTCATTCCTTCATTCACATCCTCTCCTTCATCTACACTGCTCGGTTCTTGATTCTTAGAGAACTCAGCAGCCTCATTAGAAGAGACATCCACAACCATTACATTTTCTTCCTTATCCTTAGCATCTTCAACTAAAATTTCTATTGTACTTACAGATTCAGTTACAGGCTCCTTAATTTCTACAAGATCTTTTCCCTTCTCCACAGACTCTTCAACATTTTCAACAACAGGTTCCCCAACTTCACGAGTACTTTCTTCCTCCTTGGCGGATTCTCCCCAGACAGTCTCAATAGCAGGTTCCACTTCCTGTCTTGAACTTTCCTCATCCTTAGCCTTAACAAATTCATCCTCCGTCTTCGGAGTCTCCTCATCAACAACTTCTGGTGTACTAGAAGGGGTTTTAGCCTTCCCTGTTGCTTTCTTAACTACCTTCCTCACTATTTTCCTCACTACAGTTCTCTTTTTGGGTAAAAGATTCCCTTCAGGTATTACTGAAGTTGCATCAGTCACCACTACTTTTGTATCTTCAACTGCTACACAAAACCCAATAAAAAAATTGCATTGTTACAAAGCATAAATAATCAGTTGTAAAAAAAAAAAAAAAAAAAAAAACCTACTTCTTTATCCAATTCAATTCAATTAAAATTGCTTTTTAATAGCTGAAATTGAATCATCAAGTAAATTGGCAAGCACGAAACACACAAATATGTATTAAAAAAAAAGCCCTAAAATCTGTAGAATTGAATTAAAGACCTGCAGAATGATCATCAGTTTTTGTATCAGAAGCAGTAATCGGAGGAGAGGCTTCAGTTGAATCGTTGTTCTTGGCTTGCTTGGCTCTGGCTGCAGCGCTGCGTTTTGTCACGGTGGTTTTAGGAGTGGCGGAATCCGCCGCCGGAGAATCGGAAGCAGATTTTGCGGCGGATTTTCTGGCCGGCGTGGTTTTTTTAGGGGTTACTGATTTGGTAGCGTCAGCATTGTTTCTAGTTCTCATGTTGTTTTGGAGAGTATTTTTATGACTAATCTTCAATGGCTACAAATGGAAGGAAAAATTTTTCAAGCGACGGATTTACAAACGTTCTAGGGAAGAAGAAGAAGAAGAAGAAGATTGAGATTGAAAAATGGCATCACAGCTTGTCGCTAGAAATGAAAGTTGAACGTTGTCGTTTTGGAATTCATTGAATATAATTTGGGGTTAATTACTATTAAACCGCTAAGGTTAGTTCACCTTTCTTTATGAAATGTACAGTGTGATTCTATGAATTTTATTTCCATTATTTATCTTTAGTATGAATTAATGGACTAAAGTATAATTTTCTAGCATAAAATATTTTTATTTGATCCTTAAAATTTTATATTTTTAATAATTATATTTTTTTTATTTTTAGCACCTATATCACTTTTTAATTTTTCATATATAAAAAAAAAGTTCTCTTATTTTGGTTTTTAATATTTTAAATATAAATATAAACTTTATATAAAACAAAAATTTTTATTTTAAAATTAAAAATATAAATATGAATATATATATATATTTCAAATAATTTTAAAAATAAATAAACAAACAAACATCAAGATATAAAAAAAAAAAAAAAAAGGCTTAATACATACGGCGCCCCCTGAACTTGACATTTTTTGCCATTTTGGCACCTCAACTTCCATGTTTGCCATTTAAACCACTCAAATCGCCAAAAACGTAACTTTTAAACCACTCCCTGCCCATTTAGCAAATCAGTGAAGCGCGTGTTATACAAGGCTCTGTGACAAGTGCCACGTAAGCTTCCAGCTAAAAAAAAAAAAAAAGAAATTGAAAACGGTAAAAAAAAAAAAATCCCCAATTTCCTAACCCTAATTTATATTTAAATTTTAAACAGCAATTTAGTTTCTAATTAACAAAGACACACTATTATATTAAATGAAATTTTTTTTACTTGAATCGGTTTATATGTATTCATATTCAGAAGTGATGGAATTTTCACATAGGCGAAATACATTAATATTAGTATGGTTTATCATAACTCAATTTAAATTAAGTTTTGTATATATATATATATATATATAAACGCTTAGAGACTTGGAAATGAGAAGTGATATTTAAAAAAAAAACAAACAAACAAACAAACCAAAACAAAAGGAACAAGATTATAATAATATCACAAGAGGTTTTTGTAGTTATCCCCCCAATAAAATGGGTTAGCTTTCGAGCAAAAGAGAGATACCAAAACCTCTTTTTAAATATTTGGTTATAGGATTCACGACCAGGCAAGCTTCCAACTATAGATTATAGGATAGGAAATATTTGGTCATTAGATTCACGACTTGGCAAGCTTCCAACTTCCTTCACGAGTCGTGACAATGTTGGAACTGTGCCGACTCGTGAAGGGGGCAAGGAACGTGCCGACTCGTGAATGGGAAAGGAACGTGCCGACTCGTGAAGGGGAAAGTAACCTATTCAAACATCTGCATTTGAACCAATATTTACTAACCTAAACTACAATCAGCTATTTGAAACTACTTTAACTAAATTTAATGCATACAATTTGCATAACAACAATCAAACTTAGAAACACAACAAGCCACATCAGTTTAGTATTTTTTGCTCTTGCTTTGTCCCTTTCGAATTTAGCCTCCCTAGCTCTATTTATCAACCGTGCAAATGAACGCCTTAAATGATCAGGCATTGGTGGATTATACCACTGAAAATAACCACAAGCATTTTGCCTTCCCACCTGCAAATTCACACGATATTTTTTCAATTTTCATGACATAATCCTACAACTTAGTTATATAACACAACACTTACACCATATCTCAGACAACCAAAAAACCTTCTCCCTGGATTTGCATTTATTTATGACACTTTCAACACAACTGTTTCATTGCAATCACAAATGGGTAGAGCAAATTCACTATGAATTGAATATCTGCTTTGTGATGACATTTGCCTTTCTGATCTCAATGCCATTTACGAACTTCCAACTAAGATATTACAAACATAAATTGAAACTAAATGAAAGATGAAGAAGGTTGTAGAAACCAGAATGGAAGAGGAGAGAGGATGCTGAAGATGAGGAGAAGAGAAGAAGAGGGAGGATCATCTGCAAAAAAAAAATAAAAAAAGAGTCATTACCTATCTCTTTTACTTCGATCACAGTCCCTTTTAGTGGACTGAAGCGCTTCTCTGCGACTTTAACCACGCTCTATGCCATATGGGCAGGGAGTGGTTTAAAAGTTACGTTTTTTTGCGAGTTTAGTGATTTAAATGACAAACATAGAAGTTGAGGTACCAAAATGGCAAAAAAATGCCAAGTTTAGGGGGCGCCGTATGTATAAAGCCTAAAAAAAATATTATAACGGCAGCTACCTTTGCAAGGTGATGGGCAATCTAATTTCTAGAACATTTAGTAAAATATTATTCGACACTCAATATCTTATTTAGTAACAGTCGACGATCTTCTATAATCAGACCCATTGTGGAATTAAACAATTATGAACCATTAATTGTTGAAATCAATAACAAAAAATCATATTCTACTACTACTTTTGAACAATCCTTTTCTTAATTCATGAGTGAGCCTCCCTTACATCAACAGCTTTTGCCTCTATAGGACCCAACAAGCCATCAACTGTTATGGACTATACTGCAATAAAAGAACTATGATGGTCCCTTAAAATACAACCCACACCTACTCTTTGAAATATAGTAAAAAGAGCAGTATCAACATTCAATTTTAGATAATCTGACTTTTGAGGGGATCATGTGGTAACACTTCCATGTTGTTGGTTCCAATTTCGACCATTAATAAAACCTTTCTTACTAGCTTCAGCTAGATTCCATTGATCGACAAGAGAAATGGCATTATGAATTGTTGAAATTTCTAGATTACTTTTACTATTCCAAACCATGTTATTTCAATTTTTGCTATAAACTCTAGCACAATATCATTGCTTGCTCAATCAAGAGAATGTCATTAGTGAAACTAATTGCTCTAACCATGGAATAAAATTTGACGCATTACCTACATGATAACCACAGGGGAGGCAAGCAAGTAGTATTTGTCAAATAGGCGATAAACTAGAGTGTGAAAAACAGTTTCATACGCTCTCCTACAAATGGAGCATATTTTGTCCACCTTTTATCTTCTTCTGAATTAAGAGATCTTTTTTGGATGCGCAGGTTGGTTTTAATTCAAGTTTCATTTGGCAAAGCATTATGGCTGCTCAGGGGATTGTGAGAACTAGTTGTCAGTGGAGAGCTAGGTATAGTGCAAGTATTTCAGTTTTTATAGATCTCTAGCTTCCTAATTTTGATAATCGATGTATTTCAAGCTCTACAAGTGATGCAAATGAAAATATTAGGAATTGTTTACTTGTAGACAATAGTTTTCTACTTTCCAACTTAGAAAACTTATAATTTCAATTTTCATAGAATACCGTACAAAATTTAGAATATTGTATTCATTCGTTAAATTTAGAAAATTATTTTCTAATTTAAAATTTATATTAATTATTATAATACATTATTTCTTTTTATATATTTTTATATTAGTACAATAAAATAGTTTTTGTTTGTCTCTAGCCCTTAAATTGTAAAGAAACTAGTGTGCTATGTGTTTTGAGGTTCACCAATCTTTGAAATTTGAGTTCTAAAACGATTGATTGCTAGTAGAATAAGAGATCGAAATCTACAAGGTTCCTAAATTAGTTGTAAATGAAATAGTTAAATTTAGAATACTGATAATGCCTTACATTAAACACTGTAAAGATTGATTGAAAGAACTAGAAACTGGTTTATAATTGAAGTGTGAATGAACAAAGATATAAACAGCAAATTGAAATTAAGATATAAAAGGTAAATTAATGGATTGTTATTGAAGACTGTTGTTATCCGTGTAGTTATTAGGTGATTGGTTGTGTCTGAAGTGATATTTTGTTGGAATTGTATGTCCTCTTTTGGTAAAAGAACTCTCAAAAATCTCCGTAATAATAACTACTCCTTAATTAACTCCCCAACTAGACAGACAGCTCTACTATGTACGTTCTTACTAAGAAGGAACTCCCCACTAAATAGCTCCACTTGCTTAACTGTTCACATATTTCTCTTTATTTGTCTACGAAGTAGTAACTCTCCCACTAGATAGTTTATTAAATCACGTTCTCACTAATTAGTTACCTCTACCATGATTTTCACCATAAATATTTCTACTATATCACTACCTTCTGCTACCCCAATTGAAAACAATTAACTAATTAATTAATTAAAAATTAGATAAATAATTAGGGTCCGGATAGACTTCAAGAAAATTAAACACTACTAGAATTTAGTGAATTAGCGACTAGCGACGGAAATTTTTATCGCTAAATGAATAAAATTCGTCGCTAATAATAATTAGCAACAGATTACCGATGGATTAATAGCCGTCAGTAAAACACGCGTCGTTAATAATTACCTACCGATTTTAACATTCCGTCAATAAATTAGCGACGAAACTTCCATCTCTAATTTGGATTTTCTGTGGGTAAATTCGTTCAGTCGTCTGATATATTAGTCAGCTTTTACTGACGAATTTTTCTATCACTAATTAGCGATGAAACCATTTCCATCAGTAATTTCTAGTATTATATAAGCGACGTATTTCTTATTCAGTCGTTAATTTTAATAGTTTTTTTTTATTTTTTTCTTTATTCACCTCTAATTATTAAATTTTGTATATTATTACACCTGTTAAAAATTATATAAATATTCATTATAATTTAAACACAAATGAAATAATCGTATTAAAAAATATAAATACATACATTTTGAACATAAAATAAACATTCAAATTATCCATAATAAATGGAAAAACATACAATTTTAAAACAATTGTACCGCTTTGACATGTTTTACATAAATATTATCAAAACCTACTGGTCCGCTAAATCTGTGATATGATCTGGACCAAGATCACCCTCAGTATCTGAAGGAGCTGTGCATGAAGCTACAGATGGAGATGAGTGTGGAGGTACAGGTGGTCGCATACCAGAACTTTGTGCCCACCTCGTCAAAGTCTCTAGCTCTCATGGATATCGCCAACTTGCTGATCATACTCACGGTGAAGCTCAGATCGAACAACTTCTAATCTAGCCTGCATAGACTTCTCAACTGCAGTATCAAAATCGGATTGGCAAGGAAATAACTCCTACCTCGAGGATGTCACCCCGGTAGTACGGGAGCTGCTCGTATAGTAAGTCGACACTGAAGATCCAATACCATACACTCATTTTTTTTTATTTTCCTGCAGCTGCTTGAAGGAAAATCTAGTTCTCATCAAGTTCAGGTGCCTCTTCTCCCTCCTCTGCTGGTTGTGAAGCTGCAACGACCATCTCTTCATAACGCGCCTAAATGAAATGACTAAAACTTAGTATATTATCATATTATGTAATATGTGCACTAGTTACATAAGTAAATTATTATTACAATTACATTAGTTATTTATGGCCACTGAACATAATACAAAACTCAGGGGAAAGTTTTGTGTATGTACATTAATATTCTCTGATCTCTTATCAATAAATTTGCTTCTATCTGACTTACTCGTATGGGTGGCCTTGAATAATTTATGTGCGCTTAGTCGCACTCCATCCTGCTCAGTCTGTAACTTATTTATTATTTTAATAAATGAATAATATATTATAATATTTTAAACATAAATCAAGAATATGAATCATAATTAAGCTTAATACATGAATATATTTCACAATGGCATACATTATTGGACAACTGGTAATTAACTATTTCTTGCATATAATTATTCACATTTAAATGTCCGTACGTACTATAACTCGCTCATATTCAAGCATAGATCTAAACCCTTCAATGTGCTTAGAAGGACCAGTACCTGGACTAGCTTTTTCAGTTTGCTGATTTTTACTGGTTGTGCTACGTTTCTGGACGTAACCTTCCTCTACCCATTTTGCTTGCCAAGCTCTCCACGCTGCATCAGATATCGACCCATCTTATTTTTTGACGTTCTGAATGTAGACAAATTATATTTATATCGACTTGCTACATGACGTGCCCATACTTCCTTTATCTGCTCATCATTAGCCTCCGCCCATACTTCCTTTATCTGCTCATCATTAGCCTCCCACCTGAAAAATTTCTAGACTCAAAGCAAGGTTTATTTACGTATTAATACATGATCTCACTATCTTTATATCAATGTTAAAATGAAGAATGAAAATTTAATTACAATCTTTGATATTAAAAAACAATCTTTACCTTAAACTCCTCCCAGTAGAAATTAATCTGGTCCTGCCTAAGTGATGCCCATTGCCACCCCTCTGTATACCAACATCACTTGAAAATCTGAGTGCAAATCCTCAAAATTCTGTTGCTTGGCAGTAATCGATTCCTACATATATATTACAATATAAAACAATATTATACACATGATGAAGACAATTAATACTCTAATTATTTAATAGAAAATATACTATTTATATGCAATATTCAGAGAAAAATAACAACTAAACTTTTAGTTATTGTAGCAAATATACAGATATTCACAAGTTCATAAACTTGTCATAATACTTTCATTTTCAATAATATTTACACAATTAAAAAAAAAACTTCCATATCATTGGAATTAATATCACATCAATACACATGTATCGTTCACTTTAATATCCATAGTACCTGTCAGGATGCATGACTATAATAATGCGAGAACCAGGTAGAGGCGGCTCTACTTCTGGCTCTGGCTGATTTTGTTCCTCTGCCTCTGATGGCACATGTTCCTGTGGTGGTGTGTGGTTAGATGCAAGCTACTGAGGTGGTAACTCAATCTGGGGGACATGTGCAGATGAAGTTGAAAGTGCCACAACATTAGATGAAGAAGCCATAGTACTAGCAGATGGTGTACTCTGCTGAGGATCTCCCCATCCTCCAGTGCGACCGCTAGCAGTTGTCCCTCTACCTGCTCGACCTCGTCTAGGATGCCTCATATCTAAGAAAACATAATCCAAAGAATGCAAAAAATGTAAGAAAATTTATATCACATATATTTCAATATAATATGCTATAATCATGATCTGAATTACTTCCAAAATTTTCCATATACAAATTAGTAAGTCAGTTTCCTATTTTATATGATCACAGTCCCAAAACATACTTAATAACCATTTAAAATCCATTTTTCTTTCATAGTTTTGATTTTTCATTACAGTATACTTCACAGGGACGTTCTATCCAACTTGAAAATGTTAAGTTTCCCCTAATCATCAGGATCTAGCATATGGATATGCTAAGGCCTTCTAACAGTTGAATTATAATTAGAAGATTAGGTAATGATCATGAACAGAAAGGAATGTATGAAACCAAACATTTTCATTAAGAAGAAACATGCAGGAAATTTTAAGCATAAACCATAAGGATAAGGCTACCTCAACAAATGAGCTGAAATTATGTTTTGAAGTAATGGGCTCCATTGGTGCCTTTATCTGCTCACATGCATCCAATACTGCTACTCCATACATATCAAAGCTTGCAGAAGCAGCTGTTGGTGATGAATTAGGTACCTGTAAAAATTTGAATGTTGATGTGGACAAGTATTTAAAATTACAGAATAGTGATAATTGCAAAGCCAAAGGATATATCAATGAAAATTTATTTCATCTACTTCAAGTCATACAACATAATAATACTAATAATTGTACTAGTTTCTTGATTGATCATTCATAGAATTGTGACAACTACAAATTTCTTAAAGGCCAAACTTATTCCTGGATATATTTTTATATTAAAGGAAAATCAGAACTATCTTATGATATAGATTTCATACCTTATCAGTACTTGTCTCTGAAATGAAAACCAAACTGAGAGGGATATTAAAAGTAGAAGCGGTAACCTGAGCTACTTTTGTATGTAAACCTTGCCCCATCTCAACTCCTCCATGAGTAACTAAAATAATTCCATCTGTATAGACATGAACTAGAGCTGTAACATCCATGTCCTGAAAACCGGATTACTATTTATTTATGTTAAATAAGAATGTTATTACTGTTGTTAATTAAATTTGAGGATTTAAGATTTGTTTGCCACTATTATGAATAGATGATTTGGAGTTCGAATATTCTGTAATCAAGTCAATAATTGATATCGAATAAACTTGTGGCATGGAATTGAAGTTGATAAGATATTTTATCATATTGAGATAAGAACTAATGAGATATAATACACGACGTTAGGAATTGAAGATGTTAGAGGAAGTTTATAAGGATGGAATTGAAAAAAAAGAAAGAAGAAGGGTTAAGAGGTAAGAAATGATTAGATAAGAATAAGAAAAGGATAAAAAGATAAGGAAGAGGAAGAAGAAGTCTTCCAGCAGAAAGAAAAGAAAAAGAAATGGGAAGAAGAGAGAAAGAAAAGAAAGAGAAGAGAAAGAGAAGGAAGAAGAGGGAAGCTTTTGTTCTGGAATTCAAGAAGCAGAATTCAGCAAGAAGACAGAGGATTCGGCAGGAGAAACATGTGAGTGGTTCGAATTCTTCTTCTT
>CATIWO010287111.1:0-21968 GCA_949673435.1 Macaranga tanarius | reverse complement strand
ATTTTAATATGTTTTTAATTATTTGGATATGTATTTTAAAATTTACTTTAATTCAACAAATTAATATTCAAAAATTTATTTATATTTTATATGTTATGTGTAAATTTAAATGTATAATTTAATTTTCAAAAAAATTAATTTATAGAATATTAAATAAATAATTAGATAAGCGATTATATTAATATTAGATTATAAAATAGACATAAATATTATATATTTATATGAATGAGTTTGATAATTATATAAGGTCATAAAATAAAATTCTTTACAAAAAATTAATGCATTTTTACAAAGTAAAATAATTTAAAAAATTAAAATTTTATAAAAGTGTAATTAAATAGAATATTTTAATATTTTAATCATTAAAGAGTTATTAAAAATAGAGAATAATTATATCATTTGAATTTTAAAAAAATAACAAAAAATTCAAACAGATAATTTATCAATAAAATTTTTATTTTTTTGATAAATTATCTATTTGTATTTAACATTTTTATTTTTTTATAAATTATTTGTTTGAATTTTTTCACTTTTTTTATTTTTTAATTTATATTACTTAATTAATTTCTATTTAAAATAGCTACTTAATAATTAAAAGATTCAAAATATTCTATTTAATCACACTTTTTATAAATTTTTTTACTTTATAAAAACATATTTAATTTTCAGTAAAAAATTTTATTTTATGAAAAAATCAAATATGTCCTTATTTCTCTTTTATAATCTAATATCAATTTTGGTTCTCCAATTATTTATTTTATATTCAAAAATTAATATTTTTGAAAATAAATAATATATTTAGATTTACATATTAAATTTACAATATAAATAAATTTTTAAATATTAACTTATTGTATTGAACTAAATTTCAAAATACATATTCAAATAATTATAAAAAATTGTATCAAAATCAATAAAAATTTATAACTAAATAATAAAATCCACCGTACCTAAAATTTTAACCAAGAGTCTACATTTTTTAGCTAATAATTTGCAAAAATTAATGTTTTCATTATTTAGTTTTTCATTTTTATCTCTTTATTTTTTTAATATAAAAAATTTAAATATGTATTTAAGATTCATTATATATTAAAAATTTAAAAAGTAATGAGATAATTAAACACATATAAGAAGTTTAAATAATAATGAGCTAAATAAAAGAATTATTTAAAAGTAATGATATTTATATCATTTAGATAACTAAAAAGTCAAATATGGAATGTATCTATAAATAAATGGAGTCAAAATTACTTCAAAAATATTTTCTTGACTACACGTAAACTAAACTCAAGTCTGACGTGGCAAAGATTGAAAACAACGAAACGTAAGAAATTGCACTTCAGATAAATAATAATAAAAAACAATAATAATAATAATAACAACAGTGCTGCGGCTGTGTTCTTCAACAAAAAAAAAAAAAAAAAAACTTTGGAGCGAAAGAAAAAAAATACACGAAATTGTTGCATAAATAATAAAGCCAAAAGAAAAGAGGAATTTTCAGAGTGTGTAGTGTGTATAATTGATTGTTGTAGAAGAGAAGAGGAGCTGCTGCTGCCTCCAATCCTGTCTCTATTCATCCATTTCATCTCTTTTGTTCTTATTATATAATATTTATATTTATATTTACCTTGTCTTTATTTTTATTCTCTATAATAATAATAATAATAAACAATTACTTAATTTTTTTTTCTTCCTTTCTTTTAAGTTTTATTATCATCCTCTCTTAAATCTTCTCTGCTTGTAATATTGATCTCATTTCTCTGTCTGCTTGTTCCTTTTCTTTTCCTTCTTTTTCTTTTTTATTTTTTTCTAATTTTTTTTTTTGCCTATCAAGAACAAAGAGTGAATCCCTTTTTATATTGATTCAGAATCTGGGTTGATGGATCAGAATCGAGTAATGGGATTTTCTTGGTTTTGACTTTGTATTGGGGAGTGAATGAGACCATGGGATTGAAATCTGTTGGTGGGTTTCATTTCAACTTTTTACCTATACTCAATTTGGGTCATACTCATAAAACCCAATTCTTTAATCTCTGATCACTATTCATATATATATATACATATATGTTGTGTTCTTGAGATGCAAATGGTATGTTTATTGCTGATGAAGCAATTGTGGGTAGGTGTTTGATTAGTGGGGTTTTTGCCCTTTTTCTTGTTTTGTGAAATTTTCTTTTTTTTCCTTTGAGTGAGAGGAGGAGGGTCAATGGATGAAGTAGGGACTAATGAAGGACAAGAATTGGAGGCTTCTTCTTTTTCGATTATTTGGCGGCCCAAGCTAAAAGCTTTCCAGTCTTATACGCCAGGGAATGAAGCTGATAACCATAAGAAGGAAACTTTGCGTGTTGTTGTCAGAAAACCTGTAAGTGTGTACTGTGTTGCTTCTTTTGGTTTGCTTTTATGTGGTTCATTGGATTGCTTAATTGTGAATTTCTTACTGATGTTTTTGGTGGGTTTGAGTTTGCTTATTAAAATGTGAGGCTTGAATGAATGGAATGTGAAAATTTTAGAATTTAGAGAATGAATTGCTGCTGTTTAGTTGTGAAGTGGGCTCCTTTTTAGTCAAATGTAGAAACTCTAGATTTCTGTGTCTATGGAACTGGTGCTGAACGTAATGGGAGCTTTAGTTATATATACATATAGCTTCCCAGATTCTAAAGCACAAATTGATGAAAAGGAAAATGTTAATTTTAGTTAAGCATGCTGCATTCTTTTGAAATGTATATTGTTCTTCGACTTGGTTGTTATATTCTACCTATCTCATCACATAAAAAAGAGTTGAACTTCTAGATCACCTTCCCTGTTTGAAACTCTAAAGCATTGAACTTGGTGTAAAAGGAGAATATATAGGTGCAATCTAATGCAACTTTGGAATACAAGGTTAGGACTCAACCTGACCAACTCTGGAATGCAACTTTAGATCCCGGGTTTCTCACTTCAACCTGTTACATCTGCCCTGTGTCACTTGGTTGTTTAAGTGCAAAAATCTCAGAGGTTGTAAAGACAGAGAAGCATTTATCTGCAAGCAAAAGAGAAGAGAAAATGCATAATAGAAGGCATATTATAGAAAAGAGAACCAAGCCCTAAATAAGATACCTGACATTCAGAAGGAGATCATGCCAAAAATTTGTGTGTAGAAGATCCTACAAACTGAATTGATCAGAAATCTTTAAGGCGCAAAGAAACGGATTATGTGTTTCTTACAGCCAGTGGTTGGTTTCAAGATCAGGCATATTACTCAAACATCTTCTCTGCAACCAGAAATCTGATTAAAACTTTGATTTGGACTGTTTCATCTACAAGACAAGCAATGGAAAAATATAGGGCTACACTGTGTACATAATGGAACATATACCAACCAAACCTGATTAGTTTGAAATTGAAAGATAAGTGCACGCAAGGAGTATATTATAAAATGACAGAAGAATTTGTTTAGTTAGGCTTTGTTTTTGATTCAGTCCTTATCCCTTTGCTCTGTTAACTTCATGAATGGATTAACTAGGCATATTGAAGATGATATGCTATTTGCTGGTGATGTTCTCTTAGGTGAAACCAGCACTGCAGTAAACCAAAAGTCGAATTTTACAGAGTATTTAGTTTTTAAATGTTTAAGACTTGATAGAACTAAAATGGAATTTAGGAATTGCAAATTTAGCAAAGCTAAGGGTTAATGGAGTTGAAGAAAAAATGAGGGAAGAGTTGTCAATCCATTTCTGTTATCTAGGTTCTGTAATGTGAAAAGAGAAAACTAGAAGAACGTTGGAAAGATATCACCCATGGAATAAAGGTGAGATAGTAGAAATTGACAAGTGAGGTATATGATCACAAAGTTGCTGTTAAGATAAAAGGAAAATTTATCAAATGATTGGACCATTACTTTATGGAAGTAAATGCAAGGCAATGGAAACAAAATGTTGAGAGATTGAATAAAAATTTTGAGATGGATATGTAAGAATACAATGGTGGATTAAATAAAAGAAACTTGTTTTCCGTGGAAGGAAAATGTGCAAATAATTGAGGGCAAGTCAAAGCAGGGAGTTGATTTGGCCTTATTTTCAAAGAACTATACATGCATAGCCAATAACTTCTAGTTGTAGGATACAATGATGGAAGAGCTAGACCTAAATAAGACATTGAAGCAGTACTATGTCAACTGGTAAGCAAAGCTGAATGGCTCAGTTACATTCGGTCTGAGTCTTAAGCTAGTTGAGCTATCTATTAGTAGGAATTAAAATATGTTTTAAGAATCACATGTTTGCTGTTGGTTCATACAATATTGATGACTGGTAACTTAGAAATTTCTGAGATATTGGCTCCATGCTTCAAGCTTGGGCTGGGTTTAATATGAATGCTTCCATATGAGATTGCTTCAATGGTATAGGTGGGTAATGTTGATTACAAGCAGAAGTGTTGCAATTTATCTCTCTTTCAATGGATTATGTTGCTTAAAACACTTGACAACCAAGTAGTAAAAACTTTACACAATTATTGTACATACATTTGTTTATTTTTTGGCTAAAAGCTGCATTTCAGTTTCATAGAATAGGATATTTGATTTATTCCCTGTTTACTTGATGGCTTGTCTGGTTTCCCCTGTTCTTGTTTTGCAAGATTCAGGTTAGTGTTCTTTGCTTTCTTTGTTCTAAATCTGTGGTCTGATTTGTAATATCCTCATTGTCCTGAATATTGGGCATCCAGTCCTTTTTTGTTTTTAGTTGACCATTTTGATGGATCAGATTGGAGCTGACCTCAGTTTGACAAAATCGGCTCCATGAGTGATCTTGAACTTCTGATAAGTGCAAGTTGCAAATTAAAAACTTCATGAGTATTAGACATTACCTTTCGGTTATACATGATGATAAGAAATTACAATGAAATCCTGGTGGCATTATGCATCTAGTTTTGAGACTTTACACGGTGTCTAAATTTTAATTGGTTAATATTATGTAATTATAAATATTGACAATTATGCACATGATTGTCATTATTCAGGAATTATGTAGATGGCTTGAATCAGATTCTAAGTATGGTGCATAAGGGCATCTGAGGTTTTTTAGTTATTGGGTCTGAGAACCTTGACGTTGCCTATGTGCACAAAGATGTGGGTGGTTAGTTCCAGGGCTTTATTTAATGGTGTCAAGAACCGTATCAGTTTTGGAGATTGTGTAACAAATCAGATTAAATTGAGCTGCATGGAACCAAAATGGCTGCTAGTGTGAAATTTTAAAAATAATTGGAAAAATTAATAAAATTTTATGCAATTCATTAATTCTGTAAACAACTAGTAGTTTATTCTGTGACATCTGACATCATTTCTGTTGATTCTTCCTTGCTATAAGTGGTTGGAGGACTCTTGAATTGAAATTGGTTCAGACAGATTTTTTTGCTTACTAGCAGTTTTATTTTTTGCAGTTGGTGGCAAGACTAACTAAAGACATAGTTGAGACATATCAAATATGCAATCCCCAGTTCAAGTATTCTGAAGAACTAAATCCTAAAAGATATTTGACCAGCCCATCAATTGGAGTCTTGAATGACGGATTTGACAATGTGAATTCTGATCTTATTCTGGCTGTAAACTTTGCCTTGGTCAATCTAGAGACACAGAAAAGGTTTGTTTGAGGTTTTCATTTTTGTCCCCTCAGTAATGTTCCACGTTTTTACTGAAAAAAAAAAAAAAAATCTCTTGTTGCACTTGCTGTACAACCTTAGTGATTGACTTACTTTGAAGGGGAGAGTGCTGGAACTAGAGGTACATAGGTTTAAAGGTGGTTAATTACTGCTGGAAATGATGATTTTGAGACAAAAAACCAAGGTTTTGGGACTGAATTGATGGTATTTTACTTAATTCAGTCTATACTTACAAATTGATCTATAATAGTTTGAATAATAGAAGTATAATGAGAAAACAATAAGAACAGTGTAGAAACAGAGCATACAGCAAAGCAAGGTCTGTGAACAAGCTATGAAATGTGCTCCTCAGTGTACATTGAGTCCATTTTAAATTCAGTGAACATTCATAAAAAAAATCCAATATGTTCTTCCTGTTTGCTGGTGTGCCATCTAACTCAAAGAAAGATTGTACAGTTGCAACTTTTAAAGTATGAGGTTCAATATGTAATGATCTCAAAGCTTAGGATGTTTTGTGTAATTGTTCCTAAATTTAATTTCAAGATTTTTCATGACCTATTGATTACGTCACATTTGCAGATACATTGTTAAAGATGTTCTAGGCCATGGGACTTTTGGGCAAGTTGCTAAATGCTGGGTTGCAGAAACCAACAGTTTTGTTGCTGTGAAGATAATTAAAAATCAACCAGCCTACTATCAGCAAGCTCTAGTTGAAGTATCTATTTTGACAACAGTAAGTAAAATCCTGCATTTGGCTGTATATCCCCCTGCAGCTGTAATACTAATACTGAAATTTCTATGCTGCTATTTACAGTTAAACAAGAAATATGATCCTGAAGATAAGCATCACATTGTCCGAATTTATGATTATTTTGTGTTTCAGCGACATTTGTGCATTTGCTTTGAACTACTTGACACAAATCTGTAAGTTATGGTACCCTCCCGGTTTACTTTTCAATCAGCTCTGTATTGGAGGGGTGCATCTTCACATGACATAATATTTGTAAACAAACATTTGTTGCATTTATTCTCTTACGCTACATGTTCTTGACATGGTACAAAATTTTTTCAGGTATGAGCTTATCAAGATAAATCAATTCAGGGGGTTATCATTGAGCATTGTTCAATTGTTCTCTAAACAGGTTTAGCAATTGCTAAGAAGTCAAATTGCTGCCATGCTGCATCCTTTATTGGAGTAGCTCATGTTTATTTTTTCTCTTTGTGTTTCTGACTAGATTTTGCGTGGGTTGGCTCTGTTAAAAGATGCTGGGATAATTCATTGTGATTTGAAGCCAGAAAATATTTTGCTATGCACAAGGTGAATTCCTTACATCGATGAGTTTTGGGCACAGTCTACAGTAGCTCTTTCTTTCTTTTCAACTAGATTTTTTTTTTTTTTACTATGGATTTACAGTAAGCCAGCAGAAATTAAAGTAATTGACTTTGGATCAGCATGCATGGAGGATCGTACTGTTTACTCCTATATCCAGGTTCACATCTATGTTTGTTGGTACACTTCTATATTATAATAATAATAATAATTTTTTTTGTTTTTATTGTCGTGCAAAGGTCTTTCTAATTGCATATTTCTTTATTCTGCAGTCTCGTTACTACAGATCTCCTGAAGTCCTTCTAGGGTATCAGTATCCTTTTAAAATGTTGCACTGCTATCTTCCTATTGCATGCTTATCTGTTTGCGTCTGTGTGAAATGTTGTTACATATAATTCAGAAGTAGTTTGAAGTATTCTGCTACTTCTGCGACAACTACTGATATCCGGCGTTCACGGCCACCTTATGGAAGTAATTAGCTTGCATACTTTTGTCCTTGTCATGATCCCCTCCCCTTGCCGCCATCACTATCTACCATTTCATTCTTAGTGGAATTTATTGTGCTTTAATTCCTGCTGCTTTCTATGCTGATAGGGATAATTTTCTGACATTAAGCCTGAATTTATTCCTCTATTAAACTCTAACTCGCTGTGATGACTTTTGATTTGATAGTTAAGATTAGTGCTCTGTGTGTACTTTTGCTTATCCTGGTATCATGATGGTTTAGCTTGGACCTTAGCTCTTTTCCAGATATACCACAGCCATTGACATGTGGTCTTTTGGGTGCATAGTAGCAGAATTGTTTCTAGGATTGCCGCTGTTCCCTGGAGCTTCAGAATTTGATCTTTTGAGGAGAATGATTGAAATACTTGGGTTGGTCTCTTTTCTTTCTGCTGGCAATGAAGATCTTCTTTAGCTCCTGTTTACTCTGCGATTTCGTATTGGAATTTTTTTTTTATCTTTTGAATTAGCTAATATCTCTGTTAATATCACCTCGCTGCACTGAAGACTATTGTGGTCTCTTGGTACTTGGCATTTGACAATTTACTTCTTTTTAGTTTTATTTATTTCCTGCTTGTTCTTGGCACCCTCTTATCTGATTTAATCATATAGATTTTGAAAAGCATTAGTCCTCTGTTTTCTTATTTTGTCAACCATTTTATATCGTATATAATTTTCTAGAATTGTTGCTGTATGCAATAGCTCTCTTCACATTCTTTTTTAAATTGAAGCTCAAAGAATCTGGTTAGCCAACCAAATGGGCATTCCTTTGCAGTTATTTTGAGTGGCCTTTTTATGTGTGGTTTCATTGTTGTAGTGGACAACCCCCTGATTATCTACTAAAGGAAGCAAAAAATACAAGCAAGTTCTTTAAATGCGTTGCAAATATCCACAATGTAGAGAATGGTGAAATTTCCTTAGGCAGCAAAAGTGCCTACCAATCATTAACAGTGGAAGAATATGAAGCAGTAAGTGTTCAAATTCCAGCTTTGGAAGTAAATAAAATCAGTTAATAGACGAAAAGGAATGAGCTTCATATGTTTTCTTCTTCAGGGCTTTTACTGATATAAACCATGTTGTCCTTACTTCCTCTTCTGTTATTCATTATGTCCTTACTCTCTGAGAGGCTTGACTCTGATAGTTGGTGGTTTTGCTCAGAGGGAGTTGAAAAAGCCATCTATTGGAAAGGAGTATTTCCATCATAAGAACCTTGAGGCAATTGTTACGAACTATCCTTACAGAAAGAATTTGCTACAGGAAGACATTTTAAAAGGTTATTTATATATCTGCAGCATCAGATTGTGACAATTTTTTTTTTTAATGTGTCGCCATTTTTTGGAGGTTGCTGATGGTTTTTGTATAATTAACATATAACAGAAAGTCAAATACGATTAGCCTTGATTGATTTCTTAAGAGGGCTTGTTGAGTTTGATCCTGCAAAAAGGTGGTCACCGTTTCAGGTAATTGAATTTTGCTCTAGTTTTCTATCATTTCATCACATCTTTACACTTGATTGCTCCAGCAAAAAGATACAGATTTGAAGCTATGAATAAATGGAATTTCACCTCATTTATCTACAGGCTTCAAAACACCCCTTTGTAACAGGGGAACCTTTCACCTGTCCTTACAAACCTCCTCCAGAGACTCCACGTATGGTAAGAAGATCAATTGTAGACATTTTATATGTACACTTCATATGGTAGACATTTTTCTTTCCCAAAAAATTATTAGCTTGAAGGAACTTTGTGCCAACATTGGTGCTTGACATCCTTGTTGCATTTAATAGCATATTGTGATTTGTAAATGACATGCATCCATGCCCATTCTTGAGTAATAGCTTGCACATCGGTTTTTGTTTATATCTTGAAATGTACACTTCTAGACGGGGAGTTGTCTACAACGTTACTTCTGATTTTTCATCCAATTATGGAATCATTGACAGGCAGCATAATTAGATTAAGTCAGTGTTGCAAAATTGCTGGTTTTCATTTTCTTTATTTCTTTTTCTTCCATCCCTCTCCTGTTCTTAATGCTTATCACGTCTGTAACTCTATATTAGTTATAGTACTCAGTTATTTGTTGGATTACTTCCACAGTTGGGGTTTAGGCACATGTTTCATAGTATTATTCTTCTCAAATTGATATTCATTTCTTTGTCTTTATATATGCAGCCTGTTGCACAAAATTTTAAGGTAGACCATCACCCAGGTGGTGGGCATTGGTTTGCTGCTGGTCTTTCTCCTAACGTAAGCTTCTTTCTTTCCCCTTCACATTTTTCCATGTTTTTAATAACTAGCGGGCATTGTGCATATTATCCTTTCTTTCACTCATAAAAGATAAACAGAACTGAAATTCTTCAAATTCGTTGGGGGAAATTCCACCTGAGTGCTTATAAGTTTACAGGCAAACAGATGCAGAATAAGGAAAATTGGGATATAAAACTTACAACGGTTTTACTTTTAATGCAGATTCCAGGCAGGACCAGAGTTTCCCTCCATAACAACCCTCACTTTCAAGTGGTTCCATATGCGCATGGTAATAGTTACGGCAGTATAGGAAGTCATGGTAGCTACAATGATGGTATTGGCCTTGGAAGCAGTTATGGAAGTTACGGTGATGGCAATAATATGTTTGCATATTATTCACCGGTTGGCCCATCTGGGATGAACATGCATCCACAGGCTGGTCTATCAATGCTGGGAAGTAGTCCAGATGCAAGACGGAGATTTATCCCATATTCACATCCAAATGGAATTGGTATGAGTCCGTCAACAGGGAATTTTGCCCCCCTCCCTCTTGGCACTAGTCCCTCACAATTTACTCCACCAAGTTCGTATGGTCAAGTGTCAGCTGGTTCTCCAGGACACTATGGTCCAACTTCGCCAGCAAGAAGTAATTGTCATGGATCACCTTTGGGAAAAATGGCTGCAGTTACCCAATTCAATAGAAGAAAAAGTTGGGGGTTCTCTGGAAGTTCTCCATCTCAAGAGAGTGCGCCATCTTCACATTGGCAAGGACAATTTGCTGATGGAGCGAGTTCAACCCAACCAGAGGGAAATCCTTCTGTACTTGGAAGTTCACCATCACATCGGCAGTCAAATTCTGGCACTGGAAGCTGGATGCAGCAGCATGGAGGTAGTGGAATTGCTGCTGGTCACACTGCCATTCAGAATATGCCAAGCTCCTTCAAGCCTTCTGGCATGCAATTCTCTCAAAATGTTGGACAGGCTCTTGATAAGCCCGAGGCTAACATGTCATTGCCAGATCCAGGAGATTGGGATCCTAATTACAGGTAATTAACTAGAATTTTCATATTGCAATGCAAACTTTAACCACATCAAAGTTACAGATTCCTATTTTGGATTCATGTGGACTGCAATTATGCATTATTAATTAAAACATAGTTTTATATACTCCAAAAAGGTTTAGTGATTTAATGCAACAAGTTTGTATCGATCCAATATAGTACTTATATTTATTAAGCCCTAAAATTTGTTTGTTCGCAAATCGAATGATAAGGTAATAAGCTCATCAGTCCCCCGTCCCCCACCAAACCAACCTGAATTAATGAAACCAAAAAAATAAATAAATGAATTGGTTCAGTCTGTTTTTTATTTTGGAGTTTCTATTGGGCCAATTTTGCCGAAAATAGATAAATATTTGGAATTATAAATAATTTTTTTAGAAAATGTATATCTAATTTATATATTAGGAAAACTTTATAGTTATAAAACTGCTTTAAAAAAATTATAGTTATAAAACTGCTTAAAATCCATAATTCAGTTTATTTGGTCTAATTGGTTCGTAAAAGGAAAAATTGAAAGAGACTAATTTATGAATTTTGTAAACCAAACTAAAATTAACTAAAGTTGGTCAGTTCAATAATTCAGTTTGAACAGAATATTGTTTTCCCTTAGCTTTAGGTTGAAGATTATTAGACATTAAGGTTTAACTTCTTATAGTCCTAGCTATAGACTGGTTGAGCATATGTTTATCCTCCATATTCTCTACTTGGCCCAATTTCCGCCTCTAATTTATTATTGAAGAAATCAATTTTCATGTCATATCAATATTGTCAACTCTTACTGTGGGGAAATATACATTCATGATTGGATGTGATGGAATAAATTTAAATTGTCTGACTGAAAGCTGGTGGTATTGATTTTGACATGGAATGTGGCATTTTGTGATCATGCTTCTTTTTATGGCATTAGGCTGCATTATATTAAGATTTTATTTTTCATAACATGGATTTCCGATATTCTATGTCATATTTAGAAAAAGGGATAAAATCACACCAAGGTCGCCCATTTTGGGTTTTACACAGTTCTGGTTAGATTTACATCTTTGGTTTTCAAGTCTCTATTTTCTTCTTATAGATTTGTAATTCTTATCATTTATATTTAAAAATGCATTACTTGTTCAGGAGCAACAAGGCACATGTATTTGGCTTTTCCAACATTATAAAATTATTGCACTAGATGGTATATCTACTAAGAGTATGTTGGATGTGTCATTAATGATTGAAGGTCATAGAAAGGATTCAGTGGTAATTTAGATACTAATAGCTGTGTTTGACCTGTAATAATTAAGTAATTACGAAACCCTGTGCTGATATGGCATCAATTATTCATGTTCCAGTGATGAACTTCTTTTACAAGAGGACGGTTCGGATGTCAGCTCCATAAGTGCAGAGTTCAGCAAAGGCATGCATCTTGGTTCTGGTGATCCATCGGCTGGTTTTGGAAGATCAAACCGTGCATCAAACCAAAGCTCCAGTTCATTGATTCAAAGGTATGCTTTGTATCTTTTGATTATGGCTTCTTTCCATTGCATATAAATGTGGACTAAACATCAAATTACAGGTTTATTTTTTCTATTTTTTTTCCTTTATAAAAATGGTGCAGCTCCGCAATAATCAAATAATGTGATAATGGATATGCACTTTAAATGAAAATAGTAAAAACTCTCTATAATATAATTATTCTATATATAACAATAACCTTTTTATAGTTATACAAAATTTTGGTCCCAACTTGAGCCAATTATAAATAAGAATAAACTCAACATTGTAATAAGTTATAATTTTTTAAGCCCCGTCTTAAGAAAATTTGCCTCCATATAATAATAATTATATGTATATTAAAAAATATATATGGTATGTTACACTAAAATTATTAAAGAGAATCTAAAATTTTAGGCTTCTAAAGTGACTTTGCATATTTTCAACATTATATAGACAATTATTATCTCAAAATTATGTTTTATCTTTTTTTTAATATATATATATATATATATCTAAATTTTGACATACTCTACTAATTAATAATGTTAATACAGTACATATTTTATTTTTATATCACTTGCAATAAGAATTATCTCAAATAAAAACTTCTATAATTACTACGCTATTAAGTTATAACATTCTTTCAATATTATGACTACGGAGAGGTTTTACTGAATATATTGAAATGAACTTGAAGTATTCGTGGCAAAACATGGAAGCTGTTGAGTGACTGAGGATTCCATATGTATTGTGATGTTTTTGGGATTTGGTCGTCTCATAGGAGTAATAATATCACTAGTATTTTTATTTTGAATACTGTTTTCTTACTGCTCTTTCCTGCATCTGTGATTTTATGTGATGTGTATCAGACAAAATGGACCCATACAAGTATATGCGCACACAGAGGTGGGCAGCCCTCCGTCAGCTCATGATTTGCATTCTGGATTTGGCCGTTCAATGTCAAAGCCTTCTCATTTCATGCCGCATATCTCACAAAACTCACCAAGCCGATTAGGACAGCAACCCCTTCCGCGCTATAACCATGGGAGACCTGCCGTTCGGGGTGGTGAATGGACTCATATCAAGGTCCAGCCCCCTCAATCCAGCTTTAGTTCTGGGGGTCCACATTCTCCAGGAAATAGTTCACTCAATAATGGCATGCCATGGGGTATTTCCTTTTACATTGACAAGCCACTTCCTCTAGTTTCTCTCTTCCATTATTCTTGATTCTTTGTAAGAACAGCATTTGTTGAACTCCATAGTTTCTATGAGAGTTAGGATAAGTTGATACAATTTTACTGATACTACATTCTCTTGTAGGGCGTAGGGCCAATTATCCTGCCACAAGCATTCCACCGGCATCCCGAGGCAGAAAAGACTACGGAAGGATTGCCTAGTTTTGGAATCAGCTTATTTTTTTTTCTTACTGTGAGGGGTTATGTTTTGAGTGTTGGAAAGAAAATTGTACTCGATAGTTCACAAGCCTAGTGGGCTGATGCTAAGAAAATCCTCACCCAGACATGTTCATTCATTGTGCTTGCATAAATATAATTCATGGTTGTGGTTTCTTCTTCCATAACATTTTTTTAACAATTCTTCGATAGCGTTTCACTTGCAAGTATCTCTTATTTTCATTTTCCTGTTTGCTACTCTCCACTTCCCTTCTCTCCTTATTAAATAACAATTGCATGACTTTAAATTTTCAATTTGCCTATTTCGCTAACCTGAAGGTTGCATTTTTATTTGTTTGAAGGAATCTAACCTGTTTATTGAAGTGGAATTTGCAGATGCTGTGAAGTATTTCAGTTGGGGGTTGAGGTCAAAGGTGGCAACTGGACTATTCAAGAATGTCGTGTGCTGTAGTATATTTTTCAAGTTTTGGAATTGTATAGATTTTGGACATCATTTACTTGAAATAGTGTTGGTTGTAAAAGTTAATTACAGAATGGGGTGAGATGCGATTGTTAGTTTTGTTTTAGAGTTCCTTCCTGTTTAGCTACTCTTTCTGTATACTTGATGGTTTTTATGGTCTGCAGCTTCAACTGCCGCACCAAGAAAAGATTGGTTTTTGCCAGTTAGGAATCATCGAATACCAGAGCTTCGAAGTCATTAGTCATGCTTTTTATGTTGTTTGGAAAGTCTTCATTCAATTGTGGCATGGAGTGTACTACTTTTCCTTTAAATTTTGTACCTATTGACAGTAATATTGTTCCTTGGTGTAGATGATATCATTTCATAGCCTAGCTAGCTAGCTTTATTAAGCGTCCATGCATTATTTTGGGGTAAGAAAGAGAATCAAAGAGCAGAAGTAGAGCATGCCTGTGCAAGTGCTGAGAGTATTTCCAAAGAAAATGTTGTTTTAAGTTTGTGCACTGCCTATTTAAACTGAGGTATACATGTGCAAATAAACTTTTTTTTTTTTTTTTTTTTTTTTTTTTTTTTTTTTTTTTTTTTTTTTGGGGTTTCTATTTGGATTAAGTGACTTTTGCCAATGAAGGGGCTTGACTTTTTTTTTTTTTGGGCATCTCATGGTATAAATAAATAATATATGACTATCGTTGTGTGCTCATTTGATATGGTGGATGGCCTAACTTGGTTGTGTCAAATTCAGTAGTCGAATACCACATCTTTAGGCCGTTAGTTTTAAAACAAATTCCTTAAACGCTTTTAGTTGGATCACTTTTATTCCATGATCATTTTATCATTTTAGTGAAGTTACTTTCTTTGTAAATAAAAGCATTACTTTTGATCTTTCCAAAAAAAAAGCAATGATGATAAGTTTGAACTCAAAATTTTAATACCTTTCAATAAAAATACTGATTAGATCACTCTCAATTATATCATTATTTTTATTTAAGTAAGCTATCGAGTAACTAAGGTATTTTTAATACAAGCTAATAACGTGATGATGATATTAATAAAAAGAAATTGACATAAAACTTTATTATTAAATTAAATTATAAATATTATAAGAAGAAAGTGTGTGAATCATAAGCACATAACGAGTGACGTGTAATGTGGGGCCCACAGTCCATCGATTTTTGCTCACGTTCGGTTGTGCCCGTTGCTGCTGTGTGGCTAGGAAAGTGTCAATTTTTATAATTCTTCTATCTTATTAATTATTATATATATAAGCTCTATAAATATTTCTAAAAATAAAATATAAATAAAAAAAACTACCCATAAAAGAACAAAAGAGATGGAGAAAAAAAAACAAAAAGGGTACAGATTTTGATGAGATGAGAAGAGGAAGCAAAGAAAATATAGAAATAGCAAAATGGCAAAGTGTACACCACTCAACCATGGCCCCAAATCCAATATCTTCTCTAGCCAATAGTATCTATCCATCCCATATCTCTTTTTTTTTTCCTTCTTAAACGATATCTACCCTTCAACAAAGATTTATCATAGAAACAAAAGCTCAATATTTATTTAATAAATTCAATAAAGAAAGTAAAAAAAAAAATCATTCTTTCTAACAAAACATTTCAACTGCAACAAGAAAGTTCCATACTTTTTTTGATCAACTGTTTCTTGTTGTTCACTTTGGAATCTCCACCTTCTCCTCTTGTTCTTGTTTTGGTGGACTAATAGTAGTGTTGTTCTTGTTCAGGTATGCATGCCATTCATTGTTACCCTTCTTTTGCATTGCTTCTTTACAAGATTTCATGTTGAATTGTTCTTGTTCTTGTTCTTGTTGCATTTCTTCGATTTGAGACATTGGAGTTTTTGTATAATCCAGAACTATCCATTAAGTGACTAATAGACCCCATTCTTGTGATCTTTTAACATGTTTATCAGAGATGTAAATTGTTTTTTTTTTTGCTGAATTTGGAGTTAAATGTTGAAAGGGTAGAAGCTGCAAGTTGAAAATGTTAGAATTCTCATGCTTATATGACCCTTTAATTCATTATTTAACACCCTTATATAAAACATGCTTGGCCTAAAGGACCTATGTATATATAAGACTGTCTATATTTTAAGTCTTGACAACATAATTCAAGAATTGATCTTGCCAATATTTTCAAAATTCTATAGCAATTATTCTAAACTCTGGTGCAAGGATTCTAGTACTATGAGAAGTCTTAGTGCGTTCAATTTTTCTTTTCATTTGCCGTTGCTTAAACCATTTATTGTTCAAGAATCCCAAGTTAAATTCAAGAGTGTTATGTTGCGTATATAATATAAGGTTGTTGGATCTAAATCCCCTGCACCTGCATAATATTGCTGTGTGCAATGATATTGCTCTGCCGTATATATATGTATGGCATGTTCTAATGCTCAAACAACATGCATCTTTTCTTTTTCCAGGTTCTACTTGACTGGGAACCTTTCATATTTTAGTTCATTCATTTCAAATAATTAGAGTTTCATGATATTTTATGTTGTATTGCTTGAACTCTCTAATTATCTTTTTTGCTTCAATTGTCAGAAGGGCAAGAAAGTGGTGTTTCGGAGATTTAGCACACAATACATTTTTCTACACTGAGCGTATTGAGTAGGGTAGAGTTAAAGAGCTATAAAAGAATTTGCTTCATTAAATTGGTTAAGAGCTGGTAATGCTCTTTGAATATACCCAAAAGGAAGCCATATGATGGCCACTGCTGCAGTTATTGGACTTAGTGCAGGAAAGAGGCTCTTGAGTTCAACCTTTTATTATTCTGACCTAACGGAAAAGCTTTCCAGTGCCAATGATCATGGGCTAACCCACCAAGTTGCTACAACTAAGACTGTGATAGTTGCGAAGAAGTCATCAAATTATGGCCCCAGTTTCCCATCTTCCCATCGAACTACACAGTCTATTAAGGCTCTTAAAGAACATGTGGATATTGCCTCTGCTCCCTCGACTGCAGCAACAAGGTTCAAGACTTTCAATGACATAGAAGAGGAAAGTTCTGATCTTGATTATTCAGTAGAGGCACTGCTTTTGCTGCAAAAGTCTATGCTTGAGAAACAATGGAATCTTTCATTTGAAAGAACAGCCTCAAGCGATTCACCAAGTAGAAGAAGTCAGAAGAAGATACCTGTCATTTGTTCTGGAATTTCTGCTCGGCAGCGGAGAATTACTATCAGGAGGAAGAATCTAAACCAAAATAAATCCACAATGCAAGCTAGTGTCTTTAAGCAGCTAAAGTCAGCTGTTAGTCCTGAGCTGCTGCAGAATCGCATGAAGGGTTATGTTAAGGGTGTAGTAAGTGAAGAGCTGCTCTCCCATACCGAAGTTGTGCGCCTGTCAAGGATTATAAAAGCTGGTCTTTCCTTGGAGGATCATAAATCTAGGTGAGATATGAGCTTAACAATTGGCGATATCTTTCAATTCAGTAAAGAGATTTATCTGCATATTTTTAGTTAAACTTCAACGATATGTTGCTCTGCAATCCCAAATATGTCATTGTCAATGTAGATCATTTAAAAAAATATTGAACAATTAAGTTTTTATAAATAAGTCTGTATGTTTATGATTACAAAACCATAATGCCAATTTGGCACATGTTCACATCTGGTGGTACAATAAGTTAGTACAAAAATTTATGGGACAAAGAGCATTATCTTATTCTTCAAATTTAGGAACTTGTAATTAGCTGTCTATTTGATATAGCTTATCCATTTCCAACATCAGAATTGCTTCTTTGGGAAAGAAAACCAAGTTGACTTTGTCAATTCAATTTTGTCTGTTTACTTTTCAACTTCCAGGCTGAAGGAAAGATTAGGATGCGATCCCTCTGATGAACAAGTTGCAAGTTCATTGACGATTTCTCGAGCAGAGTTACGGTCCAAATTGATAGCTTGTTCTTTGGCAAGAGAGAAGCTGGCAATGAGCAATGTTCGTCTAGTTTTGTCTATTGCTCAAAAATATGATAACATGGGCGCTGAAATGGCTGACCTTGTTCAGGTGACATTCTTTCTTTCTGACTTACTTGCACAAAATATTCTTGAGTAATTACAATAAATGAGTTTTTTCTTCACATCTTTGTGTAAACTTGGTCATGTGCTCATACAGGGAGGTTTGATTGGACTGTTGCGTGGTATCGAGAAATTTGATTCTTCAAAGGGATTCAAAATTTCAACTTATGTTTATTGGTGGATACGTCAGGTAAGGCTGATTTTGCTTTTAGATTGTTATCTGTAAATAACTTGCAATTTAGCCAAAAAAAAAAAAAACATTCCTCTTTCGTATAGACATCCCCCAACAGATGATTGGAGGGAAACCATGTATGCTATAGGAAGTTGAACTGTACCTTATTATGAACACAACACAACTGATGATTTTGTTGAACTTCCCAATCTTTTCTCTTTGGTCTCTGCCCCCTCTTATAGGTGGCAGCATGCACATGTGGAAGGTACGAGCAATGTGTAAATCATATAACCCTCTTTGTCTTCCTCCAAAATATTCCCTGTGCATTACATTTAGTTATGCTTAGTCATCAGAATTTCATTTACTTGAACTCTATTGTAATCAAACTTGTTTACAATCTATGTGAATTGAGATATGTTGGTTCCAATAGCAATTGTGCAAAACTGATACTGCTTTATATTTTATCCTGTCACAGGGTGTCTCCAGAGCATTAGTTGAGAATTCAAGAACCTTAAGACTGCCTAATCATTTACATGAAAGGTTAGGCTTAATTCGGAATGCAAAAATCAGACTGGAAGAGAAAGGAGTAACTCCATCAATTGATGTAAGTGCATTACTTTTTATTTTTATTTTTGCAAGTGCTTAGATAGTCTCAAAGTTCAGATCATCATTTAATGTAAAATCTTAATGTTCACCCTTATTTTATTACAATCTTGTGTGTCTAATGACCTGTCCTATTCCCCTGATATTTCAGAGAATAGCAGAGTCCCTTAATATGTCCCAGAAAAAAGTTAGGAATGCTACAGAGGTATAAAATATTTGAAACTGCTATTCTAGCTCATTATGCTCTTATTTTCTGTATGCTCATCACTAAATGTCATTATTCTATAGGCAGTTAGCAAGGTCTTCTCTCTTGATAGGGAAGCATTCCCGTCTTTGAATGGTCTCCCAGGAGAAACCCACCATAGTGTAAGTGAAGCTCAACTTGCGTTCTTCTTCTATTCTACCTGAGAAGATTCACCTTCACCTTTTGTAGCCATATGTCTCCTTATTGTTGAGGACTAATTCCTTTCTTTTTCTTCCTTTTAAAAGTACATTGCAGATAGTTGCCTTGAGAACAACCCATGGCATGGGGTAGATGAATGGGCACTCAAGGTAAGATTGTTAGAATTTCTTATTGAGTGTAAAGCAACAATTATAGGCTGAGCAGTGATTAAATTTTCCATAATAGTTGATAGCAGAATCTCTTTTCAACAATTAATGCAAAAAGTTGGTATTGAAATTCAATAAAATTAGTTGCTGGCAACCACATTTCTCTTGGTATTAGCAATTCCATCATATTTATATTGTGGACTCTAGAAAGAAAAAGTAAACATATTTAGTAATATATTTGCAGGATGAAGTGAACAAGCTTATCAATTCAACTATCCGAGAACGAGAACAGGAGATTATACGACTTTACTATGGTTTGGATGGTGAAAGTCTCACTTGGGAGGAAATTAGCAAGCGGTGAGTAGAGTTTGGCTACACCTTAATCTCTAGGTGCACCTTGATAGTATGAAATAAAGTTGATGCTTCATCCATACAAATGAAAGAACCATCATGCCTTTTGAGAAAATAATATAGAAAACCAACATGTTAATCTAACCATGATGTTGTGTTATCTCTTCAGGATAGGTTTGTCGAGAGAAAGAGTTCGGCAAGTTGGACTTGTTTCACTAGAGAAACTAAAACATGCTGCGAGGAAGAAGAAACTGGAGGCAATGCTAGTGAAACATTGAATTTGTATGTGTTTCATTAAAAACTCCAGATTATGACTGTATATATACAGAAAGAAAAGCTGTACCTTCCATTCCTTTTTTCCAAACAGAAATAACTATAGGAGATCATCATGCAAGGGCCTACGACCCTAAAAGCTTTCTGTAGAGTTGAACACACCGATTAAGAGCTAGCTGCAGAGAAAATTTTTTTATATGTATTTATCATATAAGTCTCCAGGGAGACGACCTTTGGATGGATCTGAATTCAGAATCATTTTATTTTATCATGCATTATGATGGAGATGATGATATCTTCTCTTTTTCCCTCTTCTTTTTTCCCTTATTAACAGTTTTTTAGCTTGAGTCATTTGAATAAACCATACATGCTTCATGCGTTTTATGCATTAAAGGTAGAGATAAACCTCCTGAAATCAAGAATTTATGTTTCAAAAACCAGAATTTTGCATTCACTATATTATGTGATTTGAACTCATAACTAGCTAATGCAAATGGTTTAGCTTCGTCTATTGAAGTTAAGACATGGTTTGGTTTTGCTTCAATTCTTACCTTCAAGAAATGTGCCAAAAGTCAGAATGTTGCAGTGGCATATACTATTTATGGAGACCCTTTTGGGTTCCATGAGCTGCATGTGTTTCTGAAAGAACAATTCCTCCTGCAGTCATCCATTGTAAGCCACCTGCACCTATTGTCCTTATATTTTCAGTTGGTGATATTTTCACAAATCAATGAAAGTAAGATATTGGAGGAAACTAAATCATGTGGTTTTGGGTTAAACCAATAGTTTAGCTTCCTCCAATTCTCACTTTCAACATCCGTGACAAGCCGTCCTTTTAAAATTGTTATAGTTGATTCACAAATCCTTGAAGGTGAGATATTGGAGCAAACTAAATCATATAATTCTAATTCTATAGCTGGTAACGAGCTAATACAAATGATTTAGCTTCCTCCAATTCTCAGTTTCAAGATCCATGGTAACCTTTTTTTTTTCTTCATAATGACATTCACAAAACATTTGAAGGTAAGATATTGGAGGAAACCAAATCATCTGTGAGTAGTAACAAATGGTTTGGCTTCCTGCAATTCTTACTTTCAAGAAATGTGCATATAGCTAAAGCCAAAGACACAGAAATGTTGCAGTGTCATGTTCTATTTATAGATATCAATGCTAGGCACTTATCTGCTCGAGAGAATATCATGTGCACCTCCTGAAGTGGAAACCATATCATTTACATTTTCTTTTTTCTGTTTTTCCAGAAATTCATGAGAACTGTGTGTGAAGAGATGGTTATTTATTAAAGTACATGAAATAGAACTGGCAGATGTCATTTACTCCTTTTATTTACCAGTACATTGGATTACTATTGTGGAGGTTTTCACAGTTTTCATTTATTTATTTTTTAAAGCTGTGAGAGGAAATCCTATTTATAGCTAGTCTTCGTCTCTATAATTTGTTATTCTTGTAAAATTTTATTAATTACTATACCTTGATCTGAAAGTAACTATATTACTGGTGTACTAGCTAATAGCTACCAGGGACATGCATACTAAATAAAGGAAAATATTTCATGTCGTTGTTAGTAACATGAACAGTATGTTGCTGGTCGTGATAAATTATTAAAAAATCTCCCCCTAATTCAAATGCCCTCCCTGTATCATTAGGCAAAGATGGGCAAAACTGTAATTTTATAAAAGATATTTTTCTTTTCTACCATAGAAGTCGCTGTCCGCAATCCTAAATAAAATATGTGATATGCATGATCTATAATTCATATAATATGGATATCATAGATTAGAACATTTGCCAATTAATAATTACCTATATGCATCAAGACTTCTTGCATTATTTTTCCAAACTGCATCTCT
>CATIWO010287026.1:0-46967 GCA_949673435.1 Macaranga tanarius | reverse complement strand
TTTAAAAATTTTTAAACTTTATAATTAGGTTATATATATTTTTTTAAAAGTATTTATCAATTTTATTTGTTAATTAAAATTAAATTTTTTCTAATTTATAGGACTTAATTGTCCTAAAAAAAATTACAGAATTTAATTGTACTAATAAAAGGTCCAATTTGAGTCAAATTTAAAAAAGTTAAGTTCCAATTTGGATTAAAAAAATGATAAGGGCCAATGTAAAATTAGGGCAAAACGTTGGGGTCCAATTTGGACCTTTTGCTAGGGGTGGCCACGGTTCATGAACCGGACCGGAACCGCCGGTTCACGGTTCAACCTAAGGTGGAACTGAACCGGAGCCGGCCTAATCCCGATTTTGGTCCGGTTTCAAACCGGATGGTTTCAGTTTTTTGGTTTGGTTTTTACGCACTGTAAAAAATTTGTAGTATTTTAGAAAACAAAACATACCACGAGTAAGAGAAAATTATGTAAAATTTTATAAAAATTTGTGACTTGCATTTTTTGAATTTTTGACATAATTTTTTTTTTCATAAACTGAACAAAAACCGATCGGTTTGGAACCTGAACCGGCCGGTTCCAGAATTAGTGGAACCGGTCCCCTCAGTTCAGGGCCGGTTCATCCCGGTTACAGGTTTGACCGATTCTGGTTCCTGGTTTGATCGGTCCGGTTTTGGTTCGGTTCCGGGCTGAAACCGGCCCGTGGCCACCCCTACCTTTTGCCCTCTGATAAACGGCGTCTATTAAGGGGGCGTATCTGTACCTTTTTATAACATTAAGGAGATTTTTGTACTTCGAAAAACGTTAGGTATATATTTTCACTTAGAGCTAAACATTAAGGGGGTTTTTGTACATTTTTCTCAAAATAAAAAATAAAATACCTAGTTTAATTATGTATTGTCTATATTATTTGTTAATTTTAAGTATAGTTATATTATATAGTCATTATGTAAGAAATTTATTTTTCATTGAAAATAATATAAATTAATAAAAATCAATTGGAAGAATTAATATAAAAATTAAAATAGATAAAAATTTATATGCTTAAACTACAAAAAAAGTTTATTATATTTAATTTTTGGCTTGAAATAAACAAGACATGAAATTAAAAAATCAAATAACTAGAATATATATATATATATATATATATATATGTATGTATATATATATATATATATATATATATATATGTATGTATATGTATATATATATATATGTGTGTGTGTGTGTAAATTAATTAAATAAATTGATTAACAATATATCATTACTATTTTTTATGAAAAGTTTTTATTTTTATTATATTAATTTTTACCAGATATTTTTATTAATTTATATAATTTTTAGTGAATAAATTTTCTCACATGACAAATATATATATATAATTGGACTTAAAAATTAAAAAATAACAAAAATAATGCATAATTAGACTATTTTAGCTTTTGTTTTCAATATATATCAAATATTTTATTTGCCCAAACGTTAATGGTATATTTGCACTTAGGGTAAAACATTAGGGGGTTATTTGCACCTCTTTTTTGTTTGCTGATATATCAGCTACTTGTGGGTCCCAATTGCCACATAGATAGGCTAAACGACGTTGTCAAATAAAAATTAACACCATAAATGAGAGGGGCTTATATTAGTGCTTTTTGTAACGTTAAGGGTATATTTGAACCCTAAAAAATATTTAGGACATATTTATACTTAGGGTAAAATATTTAGGACATATTTGCACTTAAGGTAAAATATTAAGGGGGTATTTGCACCTTTTTCCCTTCTCTATATGATTGGATCGTCATTATTATTAACTTATAGCATATAGTATATATATTATATAGTTTAATTCAAGGGTAAAAGTGTATACAGCACAACAAATGAATTAATTAGTTAGGGTTGTTGTGATTATGAAATATTTATATATTTCAAATGTTTTTTGAGAGTTTTATAATCGACACATAATTTAATTATTTAATTTTAATGAGTATAACATGCAAGACCATTATTTAATGGTGTATATATTCCTAAAAAACATAATTATAGATCTAGGTATATATTTCCCCAAATCTAATTTATATAAACATATTAACTTGACAAAGAAAATGCTTCTTAATTTTATGTCTAACCCAGCATGATCATCATTATACCTAAGTATGCGGAACATATATATATATATATATATATATATATAAAATCACGTGCAAAGCACTTGAGTAGATTATTTTTTAAACTTGTAATAATGTATAAATATTAAGTATATAATTTGATATTATTATTATTATTATTATTAAAAAATTTAAAAATATTAAAAAGTATTTTTTTACTTATATAATAATTCAATATTACAAACTTAGCAAATTTATAATTTACAACAATTTCAAAAAAAATTTATTTAAATCATTATATAATATTCCTTCAATATTTAATATATTATTAAATAATTTTATTTAAGAATATATTTATAATAGATATATTTCAATTCAATAGTATCAATCCTTAATTTTTATTAATTATAATTACAAAATATACATAAGGAATTTATTTCTTTTAAATTAAATGAATAACCTTTTACTTCTAGGTGGAAATAATAGTATTTTTGATAAAATTATTATTTTGAAACATGCTTATTATTCATATATAACATTGTTGTTCAATTTTTTATTTGTATTTATTTTATTTGGAATAATTATTATGTGTCTTTTATTTTTTATTCAATTTTATTACCACTAAATTGTTTTATCATGAGATTTTTACAAATAATCATTCGTTAGTTTTATAGTTTTTTTTATTAAATTAATTTTTATTATTTTTAGTATATTTTGATAAAATTCGTCATTATAATTAAGTTTCGGTATCATTTTAATTATTTTTATCATTAATTTTTTCTTTTTATCCATCACTTTAAAAAAAAAATTAACTTTAATACTTCTCTCTTTTAAAAATATTTCATGTATTATTTTTTAAATTATAATTGTAATTAATCATTAGAAAATAAAATTTTAGTTAAATTATTTCTTTTAAATTTTATTAAAATCTATGTTATTTCTATTAAATTTTATTAAAATATATCACTATAAATTAATTTTTCGTAATGTTTATAACATTAATTTTTCTATTTTTAGTAATCATACATCAATTTTAAATATTTCATATTTTGTTATTTTTTTTAAAAAAAAAATCTCTGTACATTTGTTAAATTATAATCATAAGGATAAAAATAATACATTAATTTTAGTTATTTTATATTAAATTAAGAAAATCTCTTTAAATTAAAATTTTGTTGTGAATTTAGTTTTTTTTTTAATATTTTAATAATTATATATCACATTGTTACAATTTTTTTAACTTAGTGCTTTTCTCTTCTAAAAAAATTTTAATTACAATACAATTTTTTAAAATTATTATGACAATTAATCACTAAATGATTTAAGATTAGCTAAATTAAATTTGATTATTTTTTGAATAAATTAATTTTATGAAATTTATCACTAAAAATTAATTTTTTAATATTTTTAACATTTTAAAAAATTAATTTTTTAATATTTTTAACATTTTAACATTATGTTTCTTTAATTATACATCACTTTTTAAATATTTTTCTTTTTAATCTTTTTTTTAAATTTCAATGTATCTTTTTCTAAAAAAATTATGTACTATTTCTTATCTTATAATCGTAATTAATAATTAGATAATATAAAATATTTAAATTAATTTTATTAATGTTTAGCATTAACTTTTAATATTTTTAACATTCAATTTCTTTTTTTTTGAGTGATCATACATTAGTTTTCTAATTATTTTTAATTTTAATATTTTTCTTATTAAAAAATTGTCTATATTATTTTTAAATTATGATTATAATTAATTATTTAAATAATAAAAATAAATTATTATTATTATTATTAAATTTCAGTAAAATTTCTAAAACTATGCTATTTATTTAGTCTATATTAGTCAAAAAAAAATACACCTAAATAGAATAGGAAATATAATTTAATTTAAATTACAATTAAATATACTATTTAGTTAGTTTATGTTGTTATATAAAGTAAAAGTTAATCTAATTAAAATAGGAAATATAATTTAATTTAAATTAAAACTGAATATACTATTTAGTTAGTTTATGTTGTAATATAAAATAAAAGTTAACCTAATTAAAATAGTAAATATAATTTAAGGTTCTGTTTGTTTCAAGGAAAATATTTTGTATCTGAAAAATATTTTTCAAAAAATATATTTTCTAGAAAACTATAATATTTTTTGATATTTGGTTACAACACTAGAAAATTAAAATAGTTGAAAAATATTTTTGGTATTTGATTTGCAATAAAATTTTTTCTTAAATTATACAATATTACATAGAATTTGTCAAATTATATTTGATTTTTTTCTCTTTTTATATTTGATAGGCATTCAAGTCTTGGAAAATAACTTCTCGTTCTTAGAATGGGAAGTTATTTTCCCATATTTTTAAGTTATTTTCCTTTGACTAGTAACTTATTTTCCTTTGACTTAATTTTTTTGGTAACCCAAATATTAGAAAATAAGGAAAAATATTTTCAAAAGAAATATTTTCTGCATATAAACGGAGGCTAAATTTAATTATAATTGTAATTTTACTTAATTTAATTATTAAATTACTAAATTATTTGACTCTTATATAATAAATAATGAAAATATTTTAGTAATTTTATATGTTCTCTTCCTCCCTTCATACATTTACATATATCATCAATACATATATATTTATTTAATTGGCCTAATTGATTTATAATTTGTTTTTTCTTTTGTATTGCATTATTGAAGTCATGTAGATTTATATCTATCTTGTAATTTTTGCCGTTAGATCCCATTAATAAAATATATATGTCAAGTGAGATGAGATTTTTAAGTACATAAAATGGCCAAGTAGAATTATTAGATACAAATACATGACTAGTTGAATTATTTTTCAACTATATATGCTCTTTTGTTCATTTAATTTAAGTTCTAATCCAAAATATGTTTTTAGAAATATAATTTTGGATTGATTTTAAACTATAGATTTTTAATATTCACTCAATCGAGTTCTAAAATTGTTTCAAGTTTAGTTTTTCGCAGTTGTATTCATTTTTAGTTAAAATTCAACTACCACATCTCAAAATATTTTGAAATAATCTTAGAAATATAAGTTTTGAATATTCACTCCATCTATAATAGTGAAAGCTCATGTGAAAACAAATGATTTTTCATGAAAACTAATAGATCTTGAGGTATAGGATTTATATCCTACCGACCTCCTCTATTTCCCTCTTACTAAATGTGTTGAATTCTGAGTTGCCATTTTTGTTGAAACAACTTCCTGTTCTTGAATATATATATATATATATATATGGGTGGAGATTTTTGCACTCCACTTGTTTATAAATGCACTCCATATTTGAATTTTTAGTAATCTAAATGATATAAATATATATCATTACTCTTAAATGACTCTTTTATTTAGCTCATTATTATTTAAACTTATTATATGTGTTTATTATCTTATTACTTTTTGAATTTCCAATGTATATTGAATCTTAAATACATATTTAAATTTTTTATATTACAAAAAAAAAGATAAAAATAAAAAACTAAATAATAGAAACATTAATTTTTGCAAGTTATTGGCTAAAAAATGTAAACTCTTGGTTAAAATATTAGGTACGGTGAATTTCATTATTTAGTTATAAATTTTTATTAATTTTGATACAATTTTTTATAATTATTTGAATATGTATTTTGAAATTTACTTCAATACAATAGGTTAATGTTTAAAAATTTATTTATATTATATATTTAATATGTAAATCTAAATATATTATTTATTTTCAAAAAGATTAAATTTTTAATATGAAATAAATAATTGGAGTACCAAAATTGATATTAGATTATAAAAAAAGAAATAAGGACATATTTATTTTTTCACAAAATATAATTCTTTACTGAAAATTATCTGTTTGAATTTTTATTTATTTTTTTAATTCAAATGACATAATTATTCTCTGCTTGTAATAGCTCTTTAATAATTAAAATATTTGAAATGTCCTATTTAATTGCACTTTTTATAAAATTTTAATTTTTTAAATTATTTTACTTTGTAAAAATGTATTAATTTTTTGTAAAAAAATTTATTTTATGACCTTGTATAATTATCAAACTCATTCATATAAATATATAATATTTATTTCTGTTTTATAATCTAATATCAATATAATCGCTTATCTAATTATTTATTTAATATTCTAAAAATTATTTTTTTGAAAATAAATTATATATTTAATATAAATAAATTTTTGAATATTAATTTGTTGCATTAAAGTAAATTTTAAAATACATATCCAAATAATTAAAAATATATTAAAATTTATAACTAATAATGAAATCTACTATGCCTAAAATTGTAAACAAGAATTTACATTTTTTATATAATAACTTGCAAATATTAATGATTTTATTTTTTCCATTTTTTCATTTTTAATATAAAAATTTAAATATATATTTAAGACTCAATATATATTACACATTCAAAAAAATAAATAATTTATAAAATAATTAAACACATATAAAAAGTTAAAATGTTGCATTAGCTAATAAAAGAATCATTTAATAGTAAGGATAATCATATCATTTAAATTACTAAAAGGTCAAATATGGAATATATTTATAAATAAGTGGAGTGCAAAAATCCTCACCCATGATGATAAATCTTAATTCTTTTATATATTTATTTATTTATTATTATTATTATTATTATGACGATGATGATGATGATGCCTTTCTCCCGTAGGTATTGTTCAAATAGATAGGTAAATGATGGGGGGAAATTTTAGGTAAAGAAATAAGTGAGGTTAGTACCGTTCAAAAAGAGAAAAGAAAAAAAAAAAAAAAAAAGCGAGGTTGTTGATAAGGTTGTACAAATATGAGTAATGTCGTATAGCGGCCAATTTCTATCATGCATCGTTGTATAGTATTTCGTGATCTGAATGTACAGCATTATTGAACAGGTTGGACCAACAGACGACATATACATTAATTCGGTGACAGAAATTAACAATTGGCCATATAGACAATACGAGACTAGTTGCACAAGTTGACTCTTCCCCGTTATTACTAAAACTATGATAATCGCTTATACAGAAGGGAAAAAAAAAATATTGTGATGAATAGTAATTCAGTCAGCAATATTAGAGATTCCATGATAAAATACTCTAGTGCAAGTGAGAAAAATATTTTAGTAGTCAATTTTTTTAGAGGTATAGATTCTAAATACTAATATTACCAGTTTATATAATGGTATAGTGTATCTAAAATCATTTTCTTTCAAAAAAAAAAAAAGAAATCATTTATCCTTCTTTTCAATAAATATATATATATATATATAATATGAACTTGAAGTCTCTATGCTTGAAACAATAAAAACATAATATCCTATGAGGTTTGGTCGGTTTAACAGTGATATTTGAAAATAAAACTAATAAAATAGCTTTTTAAATCAAAAATATTTAGATTCAGTTTGGATAATCTATTTGTTCAATTTGATTAAAAATAATAAATAAAAAATGATAAAATAGTGAAAATTTCATATTATGTACTTGTAATTTTGTAACATAATAAAAATTGATCATTGAAAAGTTATTTCAAAATCAAAATAACAGCACAAATATTTCAAAGATATTAAAATTCAATAACTTAAATTTCTAATTACTATGATGATTTCTTGCTCAATCATAGTGTTAATTTGTAAAATATTTATTTATCCAAAAGAATTTCTTTGATATTAATTTTATCATTGAATCAAAAATAATTTAATTATATGAATTTAACATTTATAAGAATAATTGATAATGATTATTATCTAATTAAAAGTTCGGTTTCACTAAACTTTTTTTTCTGAAATGTAAAATCAAATTAAAAGTTTGGTTTTTAAAAAATTAAATTGTAACCAATTATTAAACATTATAAACCATAATATTTGGTTTGGATTAGTTTGAATTAATTCAGTTCGATTGATTTGGTAAATTTTTGTCCAGACCTACGTAACCCAATTCTCAAAATATAAAAGAAAAGAAAAAAGCACTCACAAATGAGAAAAGAATAAGAAAAGAAAGTTGAGGAAGATGAGGGTTCAGTTCAAATGAAAAAACGAAAAAGATGAGGGTAGTTTAGAAAATTAATAATTGGATCATTTATTAGATTGTGGCAGTTAGGGGGTGTGCATTGGTCGGTTCAGTTCGATACGGTTTAAAAATGCCTAAAACTAAACTAAACTAAAATTATTTATAAGAAAACTAGATCGAACTGAACCAGTAGATGAACCAAATTGAACCGAACTGAACTGTTTCAGTTCGGTTCAGTCAGTTTTTTCAGTTTTCAATTTTTTTTTATTTTTAAAATTGTAAACCTATCGCACTTATGTAATTTTCCATTATTTTAATAAGATTTATGAGATCTACTAATACTGATTTTCTATATTTATTTTATTTATTAATTTTTTAGAAAATCAAATGAACCGATTATGTAAAATGAATTTAAATAATCTTGGTATTGACACTTAGGTTGGCCTAGCCCAAAAGCGAGAGTCCAATGATGAAAGTTCAAAAAATAAGTCCAACGGTATAAAGTCTGAAGTTCCAGTCCATCTAACAAGCCCACAGCCTGCCAAAACCCTTAAAGCCCATGAAGCCCGTCATATAAAGCTGGTGAGGCACCGCCTCATTATAGAGGCGACTACTTTACGGCACTAAAGTAATGCCTCAGTAATATAAGACAGTTTTTTAGTAGAATATGGTCAACCACATTCTGTGTAACTTCCTCCAACGTTAACCATAATTTCTAGGATAGGAAATCGTGGCTAACGTGTTGTAGAACATAGAGAAAGTGATGAAAAAATGGTGAAGATAGAGAATGAGGGATAAAAAGAGAAAAATCAGAAGAAAAAGGGGGATTCAGAAAAAAGGAAATCAGAGATATTAACATTAAAAAAAATGTAGAAAACTAGAAAGAAAGGGAATGTAAAGAAAAAAAGAAGGCTTCAATTGGACGTTCTGAAAGATAAAAAAAAGACATAGAAGGTGCACACACTACCTCAAAAATCAATTCTTAAAGAAAGACTTGGGAATCAACTTTACACTATTAAGCTTCAGACCCTCAAATTGACATTCTGAGGGCCAAGATAAGGAGGCAACCAGAGATTGTTACAGTAAAAATTTCTAAATCCCCCTCTTTTCTCTTATTTTTTTATTATTTGCATCGACCTTTTTTGCATGATTTAATATAATTGAAGATAATTTTACAATTGTTATGAGCTTCTTAAGTTGCTTGAAATTGATTAATGATTTGTTTAAGATATTCTAGACTAAATATAGAATTGTGTATACATGTTTTAGGCTAACTGAAACTGGATTTGTATTCTTTGTTTTATGTATAACGTTGAATTTATTGTTTGTTTATCGATTTGGTTAAATTTCGGCTTGTTCATATTTAGTTTATGCTCATTGGAAAGGCACTGAGGTGACGTCTCTTCGCAGAGGCGACGCCTCAACATGTGGAGGTAAGGCATATTTCACCTCTGTACTATGAGGCGATGCCTCTACATGGATAGAGGCCACTGCGTGCATTTTTTTTGCTACTTTTGCATCCTTAATTCCCCTATGTAAATTGGTAGTGCGGGGTTCCAGTTGAATGATTAGTGTTGTATTGCTGTGATTAACATTTTTTTTATTTTTTATATATTCATTTTCCTTTAGTATACTAACTGTGAAATTTTTGGTAGGTTCTGTGTAGTGGAGGTATTAATGTTGTTCATAGTTTACAGGATGGTTTGGCAACAATTAATTATTGCAAGTTTGGCCCCTCTGAATTTTAATTTTGTTTGAATTTTAATTTCTATGTGAAAAAAGGTTGTATTTATTTCTCCTCTCCCCATTTTTGTGTGTGTATATTTTATTTATTTTTGTTGTTGTTTTATTTATAGTTAATTATGGATAAATGTGATATACGGATATGTATTGCGATGAACTAAAATAATTACATGTAAATGGACTAAGTAACCAATTTTAGACCTAATTGTACAAATTTGAACTTATTTGGAGGCAATTGAAATTTCACATGTAAATAAAGAAATAATTAAATAATTAAAAAGAATAAAACATGAAACACAAATGGAGGCCGATCGTAAGGTCGCCAAAAGTCCATATCCAGTTTTCGGACCTAGTCTCTGAGAATGGCTGCTAGACCCCAATGTGGAATCCAGTTGATATATAGTGTGTCCCAAATTTCACCTGGATGGCGACTCCATTTCTGACTTAAGCCCATAAAAGGCCCAAAGTTGTATTCTTAGTGATCCCTGAGCCTGCACAGTGCTGTGGTCGCCAAACACTTTGGCATGCACTGAATCCCGCCGCCTATAGTGGTGACTCCACTAGGGATAGAGAAACTAATTCTAGTGTTTCACATTTTATTATTTTTAATTATTTGCTTATTTCTTCTGCATTCATAATACCTTCTCATATACTTTGCACTCAGTCCTAAATAACCCGACGGTAGTCATCGTATTACTGCTTGTGTTTCACTCAAACCTGGCGGTAGTGTATATGGATATTGTTACTCATAGTTAAAAATAATTGAGTACATCGTTCAAACTCTTGAGTGCGGAGACGAAAAGAAAATATGAAATTATGAGAGCCTTTGACCTCACCCAAGACTCAGCTCATGTAGTGGCTTAGTAACATTCCCTATGTTCTTCCCAAAATGCATGTGTTTGATGCCACATAGTAGTCTTATTTATAAAGCTCAAGCTGTAACACCCATATTTTTAGATGCACTGTTCATGCATATAATTTTCATGACATTAAGAGTAGAGTTATGGATTACATCTAAGTAGGATATGTGCATGTTGGTAGAGAAGGACCTTTTTGTAAGGCAAGTTTGGACCTATTTGTCATAATTAGAAGTTATGGGGTATTGTGTAATTGTCCCAATTGATTAAGGGTATGTAGAGTTTTAGTGGAGATATTTATGGATATTTATTAGAGGAATTATTATATTAGTTAAGTATGTGATAAATATGTATTTATTAGTTAGTTGGGGCATTAAATTAAAGGGGACACCTTAGGCAATATTTGGCAATTTATGATTGGTGTAGGTTTATGAGTGTATATGTGTGTGTATGTTGAGTTAGGGTATAGAGAATTGTAGAGAGGAAGAAGAAGAGGAAAAATTGAGAGGTTTTAGGAGATTGTGATCATTCTCTACTCATTTAACAATCTTTTTGAGGAGCTATAGGAGATCTAAAAGTTGTTTAAGCATCATTTTGGTAAGTCTTGCATTTATTTTTGGTTAATTGAAGTTAGGTTTTGTATGTTGAAATTCGTGTTCTGTTTTCTTCATGCATCAGTCTTAATATTTTGACCATATCTTGAGTTGTAGAGCTCTGATTTAAGCAAGATTTGATGCTCTTGAAACTTTAGAGAGTCGCCTAGAAATTTTATGTTTTGAGCCAGAGCTGATTTTGCTGTTAAGATTGACTGGGTTGGCTCGATATTTTCTTGCTTATGCTATTAGCTCTGTTTTGGCCGGATTCAATCAAAAATCCATAATTAATTTTATACGTGTCCAAATCAAGAAATTCTAATTGAAATTTGTTAAAGAATCAATTAACTAGCTTTTGTATAAATTTTATGATTTTTGAACTTATGTAGACTACATTGGGATACATTGAACATTGAGCATGTAGTTGCACTTAGTTTCATTTGGGTGCTAGAGTCATGTTTGCTAAGTGGTATTGATGTATAAATTATGTGTAGGCATTGAAAGGATAGAGGAGATACCAATTAATAGGAGAGATTCTCTTTTCAAGGAGTTAAAGCACCTTGTATAAGTGATTATTAATATAAGTATATATATATATATATTGAATCTCTTGAATATAAGAACTATGTTAATATAAATGATTCGACAAGTATGTGACGTGGTATGATATATGCATAATATGTATATATATATATATATTGTGAGAATGTTGTATTGTGTTGAATTAAATGATTGGAATGAGGTGTGAAGTGAATATGAATATTGAATATGAATTATGCACATTTATATGAAGTGATTGAATAATGGTGAGGAAAATGTGTGATAGGGGGCTGAGCTGGGCGGATAGCTCTACTGATTATGAAATCTGGAACTGAGTTAGGCGGATAGTTCCAGTAGTGGTCACATATGAAAATATGAATTATGAGATAGGTAAGCTGAGTCGGGAGTATAGCTACCTGATAAATTATATTATGAGAACTGGGACTGAGCCGGACGGATAGTCTCAGTATGTGACCACTTGTGAGAAATACGCATATGAAGTGATTCCGGTTGGAAACCGAATTATGTTGTGTTATTATTGAATGAGTTTTGGTTTTATGAGATAATATGTGATTGTTATATTATATGTTTGATATATGTTTGGTATGTGTTGATATTAAGGTTATAATTACTATATGCATCTTGGTTGTTAAGTACTTATTATATATATCACTTAATTAGTTCTTGAGAAGTGATATATGTATAGTTATATTAATAATTACTTATTGAGTTGCAAGCTCACCCCTTTTGCAACTATTTTTCAGGAAATAGTTAGTCCGACCATGAGACTTGCCTTGATTATGATTTTTGGAGGCTTGAGGTGTGCTTGGTTGATATCAACTCCCATTCTCATTTGACATGGATCACTTGCATCTTTATTAATGATATGTACATTTTGGGAATATATAATGTTGAGTTGAGGAAGTTTGTTGTAGTGTGCATATTGGTAATGAGAATGCACTATGTATATGCATATAAGAATTTATTTATGAATCTCATGTAAATATTTGAGATTTTACTAAACTTATGTGTGTTATGTGGATAAGTTGGATGTATTATATATATATATATATGTGTGTGTGTGTGTGTGTGTGTGTGAATTATTGTTCAAGAAGCGTGTTGTGTGTGTGAATGTTATTAGGGTTTGTTTTCAGCCATTTTCAAGTGAAATAGGGGAAGGGTTGCTTCCAGGCACTGGCGAGTGCCAGTGACTGGAGATCGCCAGTCTTCTTGGCTAGTTCTAGCCACTGGTGAGTGCTAATGACTGGCGACCGCCAGTGACCTTAGCTGCCACCAGACACTGGTGAGCACCAGTCCCCTGCTGCTACTTTAAAAAACATTTACTCTACATATAATTATATAATTATTTCACTTACTTATATATACTTGATGTGTGTTATGTATTATACGTTCATGGCATGTATTTGTACTCATGTTATATTTGAGTTTTAATTTCCTTGGACACATGTATGGATTTAGTTGAGGCCATGTGTTGTGGGTTTCATACTTAATGGTATCAGAGTAGGGATTAGATTCTCTCGGGATATGGACTATGATGCATACATAACATATCATGCATAAGTCAGAGATGACATGTAGTTGATATGTGTTGTATATCACAGGATGGAAGAACGCAAAGCACCTCCTATTGGCACAGAAGAGTCGTCTGAGTCTGTTCATAGGCTAGATCCTATGCATGTATTAGGTGAACATGAGCAAGCCCAATCCCAACCTCCTCATTTATAAGCTCCTTACCCTTCATTCATGCAAGAATTTATGCAAGCTATGAGGGAAATGGCCCAAAAACTAAATGAGAGCACTTTTGATGAGAGCTATAAGAAGATCAGAAAATAGAGTGCCAAGTCTTTTGCAGGAACCACTGACCCAATGGTGGCTGAAGAATGGTTGAGGGGTACCAAAAGTATATTGGATCGATTTGAATGCACCCCTGAAAAGAGGGTAAGCTATACAACATCATTATTTGAATAAGATGCCTTGGACTGGTAGGATACAATGCTAGGGAGTAGGGATGTACCAATGACGATCACTTAGGCAAATTTCTTACAAGCATTTATAAACAAATATATGCCAGCTGTGTATAAAGATAAGAAAAAGCTTGAATTCTTCAACTTGAAATAAGAAGAATTGTCGGTGGCCAATTACGAAGTCCAATTCGTGAGGCTATCAAAGTATGCACTTGAAGACGTAGCTACGGATGAGCTAAAGAGGAACAAGTTTGAAAGAGGCTTGAATCTAGAGATTTGAGAGAAGATAGTGGTGAAACGACCCACATATAGAGAATTATTGGAGATAGAAAGCCAAGCAAAGGAAATCATTTTGGAAAGGAATGAGTTGGAAGCCAAAAAGAAGAAGACTACCGGTATGTTTACTTCTTCTTCCTTTAAAAATGGGGGAGGATCATTCTTTAGAGGCTCGGGTATCCAACAAGGTAGTTTTCGAGGATGAGGGATAAGCCAACCTACTCAATCAACAGGGAGTAGTTCCAGTAGAGGATTTGGAGGATCAGGCAATCGAAGAGATAGAGGAAGAGGTAGATCGATGAGTAGTGTATCTGCCTCTACATGCAACAAATGTGGAAGATTTCATTCTGGTGAATTCTGGGGATCTCGAGTGATTGTGTGTTACTACTGTAGCTGACCCAGGCATATCATTAGAGATTATCCAGTGAGAAGAAATACTGAGGGACCTCAGGTAACGGGGCAAAGTAGTGTGGAAGAGCATAATCCTCAGATTAGTCGAGAAAGAGGTCGAGGAAAAGGGAATGAAGCTGGTACTTCTACACCAATATGATCAATTGGTCAAGTTCAAAGCCAAGCTAAGGTGTATGCCATTATGAGGCAAGAAGCTCTAGTTGCACATGATATTGTTATGGGTACTTTTACAATCCTTAGTCATGCTTCATATGTTTTAATAGATCCTGGTTCTATATGCTCCTTTATATCCTATGAGTTTCTATTAAGAATTCATGGTACCATTGAACCATTAGGATGTAACATGTGTGTGTCTATGCCTGCTGGGGGTACAGTGATTGTTAACATGATGGTTAGAGCCTGTCCTATAGAAATAGAGGGTAGAACTTTACATGCTGACTTAGTAGTGATTAATCTAGAAGAATTTGATGTTATATTGGGAATGGATTAGCTATCCAAGCATCATATCGTTGTGAACTGTTATACCAAAGAAGTGACCACTGAGACTTCGGGGTAAGAAAAGCTAGTATTGTTGGGAGAGAGAAAAACTACTCCTTCTTGTGTGATTTCAGCCACAATAGCTTTCCAACTAATTAGAGATGGGTGTGAAGCCTATTTTTGGCCAACATCATTGACAAATAAAAGGTTAGTCCGGAGTTATGGATGTACCTATTGTGAGGGAGTTTTCAGATGTATTTTTATATGAGTTACCAGGACTACCACCACATCGAAAAGTGGATTTTGAGATTAAGATTGTACTAAGAGCGGCACCAATATCAATTACTCCATATCGAATGGCACCATTAGCATTGAAGGAATTAAAGAAGTAGTTAGAGGAATTGCTGGAAAAAGGTTTTGTTAGGCCAAACATTTTACCGTGGGGAGCATTAGTGTTATTTATGAAGAAAAAAGATGGGAGCATGAGATTATGCACTAACTATAGGCAATTGAATAGAATCACAGTGAAGAATAAATGTCCTTTGCTCATAATTGATGATTTGCTTAACCAACTCAAAGATGCTTCTGTATTTTCGAAGATTGATATGAGATTTGGTTATTGGCAACTTCGGATAGCAGAACCTTCTATTCCTAAGACTTCATTTAGAACCAGATATGGGCATTTTGAATTTCTTGTGATACCTTTTGGATTGACCAACGCACCAGCAGCTTTCATGTCCTTGATGAATAAAACACTTCAGCCATATTTAGATCAGTTCATTATTATTTTCATTGATGATATATTGATTTATTCTTCAAGTCGGGAAGAACATAAAAAGCATCTTCGAATAGCTTTATAAATTTTACGGGAGAAACAATTATACACTAAATTCAGTAAATGCGAGTTCTGGATGGAAGAAATTGCATTTTTGGGACATTATGTCTAAAGAAAGAGTAAAGTCAGATCCGTCAAAGATTAAAGCAATCTTAGAGTGGGAACTGCCTAAAAATGTGACAGAATTTTAGAGTTTCTTGGGATTAGCTGGGTATTATAGAAGATTTGTAAAAGATTTTTCTACAGGTGCTAGACCTTTAACCACTCTATTAGAAAAGAATGTTTCTTTTCAATGGAATGAGAAATGTCAACGTAGTTTTAAGAGGTTGAAATAAGCCCTCACAACTACTCCTATACTTACTTTACCAACTGGAAGTGGTGATTACGTAGTATATATCGATGCTTCAAGGTAAGGACTAAGATGTGTGCTTATGCAAACCGAAAGGGTAATCGCCTATGCATCCAGGCAATTAAGATCACATGAGATGAACTACTAGACACATGATCTAGAATTGGCTGCTATTGTACATGCATTAAAGACTTGGTGACATTATCTCTATAGGGAGACATTTTCTATCTTTACTAACCACAAAAATTTGAAATATATCCCTACTAAAAAAGAATTGAACTTGAGGCAATGAAGATGGATATAACTATTGAAAGACTATAACTGTACGATTGAATATCACCCAGGGAAGGCAAATGTGGTAGCGGACGCATTGAGCCGAAAAATAGTAGAATGCTCTACTGGAATAATTTGTTATGATGTGGGTAATTTGGTGGCATTGCGAAAAATGAATGCTATACTGAATATTAAAAGAAATCATTTACTTACAACATTACAAGTTAGACCCTCATTGAGAGATCAAGTTCAAAGCATGTAAATGGAAGATCTATATTTGAAGAAGATGAAAGAAAAAGTTGAAGTTAGAACTAATTGTCAATTTATAGTCGCAGAGGATGGTGTGTTGATGATGGAAGGTCATATATGTGTACCGGACATTAGAGAGTTAAGGAGGCAAATCATGGATGCAGCTAATTCTGCTCCTTATGCAATGCATCTGGAAAGTACTAAAATATATTGGAACTTGAGGCCTTTTTACTGGTATCCAACCATAAGTAAAGATATAGTTGAGTTCATTGCAAGATGTTTGACTTGTCAGCAGGTAAAAGCTGAACATCAAGCACCTGTAAGAAAATTACAACCTTTGAAGATTCCCGAATGGAAGTGGGAGAAGATTATGATGGATTTTATTGTGGGGTTGCCTAGAACTTTTTGAAAACATGATGTCGTGTGGATAATAGTAGATAGATTAACTAAATCAGCTCATTTCTTGTCGGTTCAAACAAGTGACTCTCTAGATAAATTAGCTTCTTTATATGTTTCAGAAATAGTGAGATTGCATGGGATTCCTTTATCAATAGTGTCTGATAGAGATCCTAGATTTACTTCACATTTTTGGGGAAGTTTGCAATAAGTTTTAGGGATAAAATTACATTTTAGTACGACATTTTATCCTCAAACAGATGGACAATCAGAGAGGACAATTCAGACACTGGAAGAAATGATGAAAGCTTGTGTACTTGAGTTTAAAGTAAACTAGGATGATCACTTATCATTGATTAAGTTTGCATACAATAACAGTTATCATTACAGCATCAGAATGGCTCCATACGAGACATTATATAGGAGAAAATATTGAAGTCCAGTATGTTAGGATGTAGAAGGATTGAGACAACTGGAAGGGCCTGAATTGATTTAAGAAATAGTTGATAAAATACAAGTAGTGAAGAAATATCTCAAAGCGGCACAAGATCGACAAAAGAGTTATATAGACCAACATCGAAGGGAAATGGAATATCAAGTAGGAGAAAAGGTCATCTTAAAGGTATCACTATGGAAAGGGGTTTTGAGATTCAGCAAACAAGGAAAACTGAGTCCGAGGTACATTGGACCTTATGAGATTATAAAGAAAATCGGACCATTAGCATATCGATTGGCACTATTGGAAGAATTATCTTCTATACATAATGTATTTTATGCGTCAATATTACGAAGATACTGATTCGACCCAAGTCACATCGTACGCAAGCTGGAGATAGAAGTTCTGAGACGCTAACCTATATGGAAGAACTAATGGAAATTTTGAATCGGAAGGTGAAGTAGTTGAGAAATAAGGAAATACCAATTGTGAAGGTAAAATGGAGTCATCATTCTCCAAGAGAAGCAACATGGAAAGTAGAAGATCAGATGAGACAGAAGTATCCGTACCTTTTTTCTGAAAGTGGTAAGTAATAAATTTCAAGGATGAAATTTTTATAAGGAGAGAAGAATTGTAATACCCATATTTTTAGATGCACTGTTCATGCATATAATTTTCATGACATGAAGAGTAGAATTATAGATTACATCTAAGTAGGGTATGTGCATGTTAGAAGAGAGGGACCTTTGTGTAAGGTAAGTTTGAACCTATTTGTCATAATCAGAAGTTGTGGGATATTGTGTAATTATCCTAATTCATTAAGGGTGTGTAGAGTTTTGGTGGAGATATTTATGTATATGTATTAGAGTAATTATTATATTGGTTAATTATGTGATAAATATGTATTTATTAGTTAGTTAGGGAATTAAATTAAAGGGGACACTTTAGGCAATATTTGGCAATTTATGATTGGTGTAGGTTTATGAGTGTATATGTGTTTGTATGTTCAGTTAAGGTGTAGAGAATTGTAGAGAGGAAGAAGAAGAGGAAAAATTAATAGGCTTTGGGAGATTATGATAATTCTCTACTCATCTAACAATATTTTTGGGGAGCTATAGGAGATCTAAAAGTTATTTGAGTATCATTTTGGTAAGTCTTGCATTTATTTTTGGTTAATTGAAGTTAGGTTTTGTATATTGAAATTCGTATTCTGTTTTCTTCATGCATCAGTCCTAATGTTTTGACCATATCTTGAGTTGTAGAGCTATGATTTGAGCAAGGTTTGATGCTCTGTAAACTTCATAGAGTTCTCTACAATTGTTTGTTTTGATCTAGAGCTGATTTTGCTATTAAGATTGACTAGCATGGCTCGACATTTTCTTGATCATGCTGTCAGCTCTGTTTTGGCCGGTTTCAATCAAAAATCCATGATTAATTCTATGCATGTCCAAATCAAGAAATTCTGACATTTTCTTACTCATGCTGTCAGCTTTATTTTGGCAGGTTTCAATCAAAAATCCATGATTAATTCTATGCATGTCCAAATTAAGAAATTCCAATTGGAATTTTTTGTAAACTCAATTGACTAGATTTTGTATAAATTTCATAATTTTTGGACTTATGTATACTATATTGGGATATATTGAACCTTTAGCATGTAGTTGCACTTAGGTGCTAGAGTCATATTTGCTAAGTGGTATTGATGTATGAATTATATGTAGGCATTGATAAGGATAGAGGAGATACCAATCAATAGGAGAGCTTCTCTTTTGAAGGAGTTGAAGCACCTTGTGTAAGTGATTATTACTATAAGGATATATATATTGAATCTCTTGAATATAAGAACTATATTAATATGAATGATTTGGCAAGTATGTAACATGGTATTATATATACATAATATGTACATATATATTGTGAGAATGTTGTATTGTGTTGAATTGAATGATTCGAATGAGGTATGAAGTGAATACGAATATTGAATGTGAATTATGTACATTTATGTAAAGTGATTGAATGATGGTGAGTAAAATGTGTGATAGTGGGGCTGAGTCGGGCGGATAGCTCCACTGATTGTGAAATTTGGAACTGAGCCAGGCGGATAGTTCCAGTAGTGGTCATATGTGAAAATATGAATTATGAGATGAGTAAGCTGAACCGGGCATATAGCTACCCGATAAATTATATGTGAGGATGTGAAAACTAGGATTGAGCCAGGCGAATAGTCTCAACATGTGACCACTTATAAGAAATGTGCATGTGAGGTGGTTCTGGCTAGAAACTGAATTATGTTGTGTTATTAATGAATGAGTTTTGGTTTTTTGAGAAAATATATGATTGTTATATTATATGTTTGATGTATGTTTGGTATCTATTGATATTGAGGTTATAATTACTATATGCATTTTGGTTGTTAAGTACTTATTATATATATCACTTAATTAGTTCTTGAGACGTGATATATGTATAGTTATATTAGTAATTGCTTATTGAGTCGCAAGCTCACCCCCTTTATAACTATTTTTCAGGAAATAGCTAGTTTGAGCGTGAGACTTGCCTTGATTGTGATTTCCGAAGTCTTGAGGTGTGCTTGGTGATATCAACTCCCATTCTTATTTGTCATGCATCACTTGCATATTTATTAATGATATGTACATTGATAGTATGCAAAATAGCATAGTAATTTAGGATCATTTTATTGATTTTTTAGTTAACTTGTATTTGCATTGTGATTAATTTTTATATTATTATTATTAGTTGTGTGTTTTTGTGTGTTTTTATGTTATTTATATGATTTGTAGGTTCTTTTGGACTAATCTCAAGCTTGAAGTTTCTTTGGAGTGTAATGGAATGAAGTTTGGTGTTCAAAAAGTCAAAGGAAGCATTTCAGGAGGCGTGCCGACTCGTTCCGCCCATGCTGACTCGTGACAGCAAGCAGCTATGCCAACTCACCCACTCATGCTGACTTATTCCATTCGCTGGTCCCAACGCGAGCCTTACTTTCCAGCTACGTGCTGAGTCATCCACCTATGCCTAGTCATGATAGAGGGTAGGCATGCCGACTCACACCCGACTCGGCACAGTGTGGCGAGTAGTTTTTGCATAGATTCTTCACACCCTTTCACATTGGCCCGCTCTCTGAAAGTGTACGAATTGGGATGTCTAGGAGGCCTATAAATATATGTATTGGCTACATTTTAGACATAATTAGATATTAGAAAACACTTAGTTTATTTATTTAAAGTATTAGTTTTATTTAGTTAGTATTATTAATGCAACTCAAAGTATCAAGAGAAGATCGTTCAAGCAAGTCAAGGATACATCAAGAAGGCTATCTATATTCATGTTCTATCTTTTTCTCTTTTAGTACTTGATGTTTATTATACCTTTTTATTGTTTAATTATGTTTATCATGTACATTGGCTAAGCCATTGTTTGTTAGAATTGCAAGAAAGAATGAATCAATGAACTACATCTGTTATTTTATGTTATATGAATGATTTAATTTTAATTGTGAGTTTGAATGTGTTGTGTATGATTGGCCACCATATATGACTTGTTAATCAAATTATATGCAATGTCAGTTTGTGCATTTTGGTGGAAATACAATTGAATTCATTAAAGGTTATGAAATCACTTGGAGACAAGGATTTCTATTTAAAGGATTAAAAATTATAAACCTTGTATGGTAATTTAATGGATTTTGTTTATCTCTACAATAACATGAGAATGCTTGTAGACTCTAAATGAAATTACCCTTGATTGACAATAAGAGTTGCTTTTAAAGACTTTAGGTCTAATTGACAATGAGAATTACTTTTAGAACTTATACCATATTTTCCAATCATTGCATGTAATCATTTGTTTATTTCTTGTAGTTCTTGATAAATTCTGAATTGTAGTTCTAATAAACCCTATTTAAACTTGATATTTAGAATAACTAAATTAGTTAGCATAGTTAGTAATTAATTAGAACAGTTAGAGTAACTCAACAATCTTTATTATTACTATTTGCCTATCCATCTAACTATTTATCTGATTAATGCTAAATTACTCTAAATTCCCGAGTGTTCGACACCCTACTTACTCTATACTTACTCTATACTTACTCTTAGAGACTAGGGTATTATATTTGACCCACATCAAATTTTGGCACCATTGCTAGGATCGAAGTTAGGTCACCCGTATGACAGGCGGGAATACTTACCACTATACTACAGGTGGATATTTAATAAATTTATCCGCCATAGAAAGACACATGGTAGTAGGCTTTAAATCACCTACATCTATCTTCTCATAAAAAGAATAAAGCATTAAACTCACACTTGCACCTATATCATATAAAGCTTTATTTAATGAAATATCACCAATCCTACAAGGAATAGTAAATGAACCTGGATCTTTGAGTTTTGGTGGAGTCCTTGTGAACATTGCCTTAGACGCTTCAACAAGTGAAATTAGGCCATACTCTTCCATCTTACCCTTATGATTAACAATATCCTTTAAAAATTTACCCCAAGAGGGCATATCTCTAATGGCATCCATAAAAGGTATGGTAATGGTTATGTCTTTCATATGATCAAGAAAAGTACCAAATTGTTTGTCAAGATTGCGCCTTATGAACCTTTATGGGAAAGGTAAGGTTCTAAGGTCAACCTTTGGCTCACCTTTCTTGCTTGGTACTTCATGATTATTCTTCTCTTCCACTCCACACTTATCATCCTTTTTACCCTTCACACCATCATCAACTTTCAAATCCACCACTCCCTCATCATCATCCTTATTATCCATCTTCTTCTTACTTAATGAAGCACCTCCAACTCCATTACCACTTCTTAAGTTTATGACTTGATAAGAATTTTTAGGCTGAAATTCAGGTTGACTAGGTAGTCTTCCTAAAGATTGAGGGGTTGAAGAGGCTTGTTGAACAATTTGGTTTTCAAGGATTCGATTGTGGGAAATAAGTTGATCACTTCTTGAATTGAGTTGCTTGAATTGGTCCTCATGTTGTTTGTTAGTGGTTGATTATTGGTTTATGAATTGCTACATAAGACCTTCTAAGTTAGACTTTAGTGGTGGTTATAGATTAAAAGAAGGATGATTGGGTTTCATAGGAAAACCGGGTGGATTTTGTGGTTTAGAAAAATTTTAGTTAAAAGGAGGGTTTAGTTAAGAGGATGGATTTGACCAAGAGAATCCGGGATGGTTTCTCTATTGAGGGTTATATGTGTTTGAATTCAGCCCCCCTCTTTGGTTGAAAGCTCTTTGCACAAAACTCACATCCTCATTAGCATTAGAATTCATATAGAATATGAATGAGATCCTCCACAAAGCTCACAAGTAACTTTAGCATTATCAATAGAATTAACTTGAGATTTACTTACCAACTTGGTGAGAGCATCTATCTTAGCACTTAATAAGTTAATGGTGTCAAGCTCTAAAACTCCTCTTTCTTTTGCCATTGTTGGCTCATTACCCATGTATCCTCGAGATGCAAGCTCTTCAAGTAGAATAACAAACTCCTTAGTTTTATCCATCCATTTCCCATTAGAGGTTACATTGACAATATTTCTATTCTCATCCGTTAACCTATTGTAGAAATTTTGAGGGATCATCCAATCGGGCAAGCCATGATGTAGGCATTGCCTTTAAAGCTCCTTGAATCTCTCCCGAGCTGCATAGATTGTCTCACTTCCATTTTGCTTGAAAGTGGTAATCTCATTATGAAACTTGGAGGTCTTTTGTGGTGGCAAGTACTTGTGAAGAAATTCTTGCCTCAATTGGTCCCAAGTTGTGTTTGATTCATTAGGCAAACTAGTAAGCCAAAGTTATGCCTTTTCCTTGACTGAAAATAGGAAAAGCTTAAGCCTTATCACATCATCTGTCACTCCATTGATTTTGAAGGTAGCACACATATTAAGAAAAGTCAATATATGAGCGTATGGATCCTCTCCTTATAGACCTCCAAACTATGATGCTTGGTTTAATTTTAAAGTTATTATTGGCTATTGATGGAGCCACAATTCCTCCAAAATTATATGTTATATCAGGCATGGCAAAATTGCCTAAGGTACATCTCTCCGGTTCCGTCATAGTGTTTGAATTTTTTTGATTCACTCTGCTTTGCCTTTGTTCCCTATACAAAGCACGTAAAGTTAGCTTAATTTTGGGATCAAAATGTAAAATATCACTAGCACTTCTACTATGTCTCATTATGGGAAGAATCAAAATCAAATAATCAACGAAACAATATCTTATAAAATTAAAAATAACAAAAATAAAATAAAGGCCTAAAACAACCTTTCTCTACCCTAAGTTAATAAAAATTCTATACAAATTTCAGGGCAACGACACTAAAATTTGATGGAGGTCAAGACCCTATGGCGATTTTTAAGTCACAAAGGGCTGATAAGAAATGTTCTAATAAGGAAGTTATAGCTTGTGTAAGAGTGTTGGAATCAACTCTATATACTTATCCTTATAGGTATCAAAGATATGAGCCACTAAGAAAGAAGGATGATCCTAAGCCTTCCTCACCAAGTGAAGCACCCAACTTGGAGCTTAAACCTTTGCCTTCCACTCTAAGGTGCACATTTCTTGATTTTAATTCTCATTTTCCTTTTGTTGTTAATTCTTTATTACCTCATGATGAAATAAATGCTTTATATGACGTTTTAAATATACATAAAGGTGTAATAGGATACTCAATTAATGATTTAAAAGGACTAAGCCCAACTATTTGTATGCATAGAATCCTTTTAGAGGATGATGCTAAACCTAATATAGAAGCTCAAAGGAGGCTAAATCCCACTCTTAAGGAAGTGGTTAGAAAGGAAGTGATTAAGTTGCTTGACAATGGGATCATATATTCCATTAGTGATAGTAAATGCCCCGTTCAATTTGTTCCTAAAAAAGGAGGCTTGATCATTGTGCAAAATGAACATAATGACTTAGTGCCTACTAGGACTATCATGGGTTGGCGTATGTGGATTGACTATAGGAAATTAAATAAAAAAACTAGGAAAGATCATTTTTCATCACCTTTTATTAATCAAGTTATAGAGAGATTAGCAAATTTTTCTTATTTTTATTATCTTAATGGGCTTAGTGGCTTTTATCAAATTCCTATTCATCCCGAAGACCAAGCTACGACCACTTTTACTTGTCCATATGGTACTTTTGCTTTAGGCGTATGCCTTTTGGCTTATGCAATACTCCTGCTACTTTCTAAAGATGCATGTTTTCAATATGATAGTGTTTATGGGTCTAACTTTGCCAATTTTCTAGAAAATCTTTCTCAGGTTCTTGATAGGTGCAAGAAGCATAAACTATTACTTAATTGGGAGAAGTGCCACTTTATGGCATAAGAAGGGATTGTTCTTGGGCATTTGGTCTCACAAAGATGTATTGAAGTTGATAAAACAAAGATTGAAGTCATTGCTAATTTGCTACCTCTAAAGTGTGATAAGGATATAAGGAGCTTTCTTGGAAATGCGGGTTTCTATAAAAGCATCCATGATTTCTCCAAGATAGCAAAGCCATTATATAAGCTACTTGCTAAGGAGGCTATTTTCGAGTTTGATGATGCATCCATAGATGCATTTGGGACATTAAAGAAGGCTCTTACATCAATACCGGTTTTGTAACCACCTACTTGGGAGCAACCATTTGAGATCATGTGTGATGCAAATAACTTTATGGTTGGGGCTGTTTTAGGGCAAAGAAAAGAAGGCAAGCCTTATGTGATTTATTATGCTAGCAAACTACTTGATGATACTCAAATCAATTATACCACCACAGAGAAAGAGTTGCTTGTGATTGCTTATACATTTGACAAGTTTAGAGTATATCTTTTGGGGTAAAAGGTCATTGTATATTTCAACCATACTGCCCTCAAGTATATTCTAAGTAAGAAAGATGCAAAACCAAGGCTCTTAAGGTGGATTCTAATGCTTCAAGAGTTTAATTGGGAAGTGAAAGATAAGAAAGGAAGTGAGAACCATATTGCGGATTACTTATCAAGGCTAGATCAAGAGGGATCGCACAAGAATAATGATGGTGTGCCGATCAATGAGTCATTTTATGGTGAACATCTTCTTACTTTGGCTTATAAGGAACTTCCATAGTTTGCGAATTTTGCAAACTATATTGTGAGTGGTGTTCTTCCTTATGGGCTTGATTATAGGCAAAATAAGAAATTCTTACATGAAAGTAAGTTCTGCTATTAGGAGGAACCATTGCTATATAAGAGATGTGGAGACGATTTGATTAGAAGGTGTATTCCTCAAGATGAAATCCAAGATGTATTGAGACATTGTCATTCCTTGGATGTAGATGGACACTTTGGTGCATTAAAAACAACTTCTAAGGCACTTCAATATGGTTTCTGGTGGCCTACTTTATTTAAGGATGCTAGAGATTTTATGCTTAAATGTAATAGATGCCAAAGAATAGGTAATTTGTTTAGGAAACATGAGATACCTTTGAAAGGAATTCTTGAAGTAGAGATTTTTGATGTTTGGGGCATTGACTTCATGGGTCCCTTTCCTAGTTCTTTGGGCTACAAGTATATATTGGTCATGGTTGATTATGTCTCAAAGTTGGTAGAAGCAATAGCTACTATTGCTAATAATGCAAAGGTTGTCAAGAAAATGTTTAAGAAAATTATTTTTCCAAGGTTTGGCACTCCTAGAGCATTAATTAGTGATGATGGTTCACACTTTTATAATCATATGATAGAATCTCTTTTAAAGAAGTATGGGATAACACACAAGGTGGCTACTCCATATCACCCACAAATAAGTGGGCAAGTTGAGGTGAGTAATAGAGAGATTAAATAGATTTTAGAGAAAACAGTTTCTTCATCAAGGCAAGATTGGACATTAAAGTTAGATGATACCTTGTGGGCATATAGGACAGCCTTTAAAACACCCATTGGCCATACTCCTTACCAATTGATATATGGGAAGTCCTGTCACTTACCCGTGGAACTTGAGCATAAGGGATATTAGGCAACAAGGGCTTTGAAATTTGATTCGAAGAAAGCGGGAATGAATAAGTTACTATAACTCAATGAATTAGAGGAGCTAAGAATGAATGCTTATGAGAATGTAAAGTTGTACAAGGATCCTACTAAATTGTGGCATGATAAGCATATAGCTAGGAAGGAGTTTCATGAGGGCGACCTTATTTTGCTTTATAATTCCAGATTGAAGTTGTTTCCTGGTAAATTGAAGTCAAGGTGGTCGGGTTCTTTCAAGGTTGTCAAGGTTCATCCTTGTAGAGCAATTGAAATTGCTAATGACAAAGGAGAAATCTTCAAAGTGAATGGACATCGTCTCAAGCCCTATTTGATTGATGAGGCAATTGATCAAAAGGAATCAATCTCTCTCTCCACCTTCATTACTCAAAGGTATGGTCAAGCTATAGACTATTAAATTTAGCAAGGTATTAATTTTATATTGTATTTATTTTATTGCTTTATTTTACTTGTTTATTTTGTTTTAGTCTATGTTATTTTTCTATAAAGTATACACATTATTTTTCTTTCATTTACTTTTTGTTTTGATTTTTCTACAAAGGGTTATTTTTTACCTTGGCTCTGTGCCGAGTCGGCACGTAAGAGACTTGTCGTGAGCCGGATGGTGGCGAGTCAGCACATGCGTGCCTTCTCGACCTATCCCTTGGCTTTCTTGCGAGCTCTGTGCCAAGTCGGCACTGCGTGCTGACTCGTGCCTTCCCTTTCTACACATTTTTGCCTTTCTTTAATTTTCTTGTTTTCTATTCTTTGTAATTTTTTTTATTGTTTCATTTATTTATTTTCTCTTTAATTCTACTACTTTTTCTCTATTTATTTTTGTCTTTTTATATATAACTCCTACTCCTATTTTGAATCAAATTTTGAAAAGTCATGTCCTTTCCTAATAAGGACATAGTTTTTCAATTTTTTTATTCATACCTTTTGTCCTTTTCTATTTATAACTATATTCACTACTAATATTATATTCTCTACTCTTCTCTTTTTCATCTTTTTTTCTTCTATTTAAACATCATCAACATTTTTAAATTCACTCATTCTCTCCACTTTTGTTTTTTCTTTCATTTTCTCTACACCACTCTTTACTCTTTTCATCTATTTCTTTATTCTAAGTTTTTTCTTCTTCTTCTCTAACACTCACTCTCTTTTTTCTTCCTCCATAGCCGAACTACCCATATCACCCTTCTCTTTTTTCTTTTCTTCTTCACTTCTCTACACTATTTGACATGGGAAGAACCAAAGGATCTTTATCTTTAAGGCTAAGGAGGGATGATCATGATGAGAAGGAACATCAAAAGGAGAACTTGTCACCTACATATCAAGCTAAGTTTCCTATCCTCTCTCATATAGAAGGAGATAGATTTACTTCTCTTATGTTTAGAAAAATTATTTCTTGCAAGTACATCCCTAACTCATTGCTTCAAGATGTTGGTATGCATGATTCCTTTAATCAATTATTGACTAATTATGGCCTTAAGAAATTTGTATCTATGCATGAACCCACATTTGTTGAGTTGATAACTGAATTTTACACCTTCTTAGAAGTCAATCCCAACGATTCACATAACCTTGAGTTTAGGATGTTAGGCAAGCCTCACCAACTTACCTATTCTTTCATGCAAAGAGTTTTTGGCTTTAAAACAGATGGAATGTGTAACATGCCCAAATATTTTGATTTTGATGAGTTTTGGACATTTTTGATAGATTTATCACCTTCTTTTCACCCAAAGAAGGGGAAGGCCATGTTTATCAAATATTTGAAGTTTTGGCTTTTACATAAGGTACTTTGTTGTGTTGTGTTTCACAAGTCTGAATTTAATAGAGTTTCAGCTCAAGAAATATTTTTAATATGGTGTATTCACAATAAGAAATAAGTATATTGGACATATTGGATTTTTAATCAAATCTTGATTAGTGCTACACGTAAAGATGTTCCCTTAACACATGGTCATATTGTTACCACAATTGCAAAAACTCTTAATGTTAATTTTGATGATCTTGGCCATATTGTTGAGTGTTCCTATTTCACTAAGCAAGCCTTTGTGTGAGGTGAAGTTATATATGCTTCTTTTCATTTTATCCCAGCACACACAAGGCTTTGTTCGAAGGGCATTCCCCATCCACATATTGCAGGTGATCACGGTGATGAGGAGCATGTTCAAGTAGCACATTTTGGAGATGATGTTCATGAGGATGTGCCAAATGTTAGAGATGAAGAGCAACAAGAAGATGTACCCCAAGATGATGCACCTTTTCCTTCCTACCCTATGCAAGGAAGTGCTAGTGGCTCTTCTAGTCAAGAATTGCACATTTGGGAGCAAGTGCTGGAAAACCAAAGAGCGATGCAATACCAATTGAGTGGCATGGCTGTGTTTAATCGCCAACTCAATCGTCGCCAAAGGAGAATGGAGTACAAGATACAACAATACTTTGCGCGTTGCACACATACCATTGAGTCTCCACCACCATCTCCTTCAGAGAATTGAGGGAGTTTTTCCTTTTCCCTACTTTTTCTTTTATGTTTCACATTCGAGACAATGTGTATTTTAAGTTTGGGGGAATGGATACTAGTAGTGAAGGAGTAGTTAGTAGTAGTTTATATTTTATTTTGTTTATGTTTAGTAGTTGCTATGCATGTTGCATATTTTCATTTGTTTATGTTTATGTTGTTTATGCATGTTTGCCATGTTTATTTTGCATTATTTTATCTTCTCTACATCAATAAGTATCTTCTTTTCTATTTCATTTTGATTTTGATGGAAGTTTTACTTTTATGCCATGTTAATATTTAATTGGTAGAATTTTAAAGTTTCATATAGTATAGTCCTTAAGATTTCCTTATTATCTCTTTTTATTAGTTTTAAAACATAGAGAATTTTTAGTCCATTTTCTAACTATACTTAAGGCTAAGATACTAAGGATTTAAGCTTAAGTTTCTTAGGACTTAGGTAGTTTAAAGGAAACTATAGCCATAATACGAAAGATTAGCATTTCAATAATGGATGAAGACACGAAAGAAAAAAAAGGAAAATATATATAAAAAAAAGAAAATTTATGCTTGTTGATGTGATGCATCTTGAGTAAGTTGTGTGTAAGTGAGTTTGCTCTTTAATTATATTCATTTAGAAAGAGTGTGTGACATCACAAGTACAAAAAATTTAGTGGAATGGAGTATAAAATGCACCCACTAGTAAAAAAAAAGAAGAAGAAAGAAAAATGTGTCTAAAAATTCCATGACAAATGTTAATTTATGCGTGTGCTTGATTCTTATCCCAAAGGCTACTTATGTTATTAGAAATCCTAAGTTTGAAGAATGAATATTTTGGCTAGATAGCTTGGTTAGTACCTTGATTTTGTTATTAATAGATTGAGATAATGTGTTAAACTTATTGCTTATGCTATGAAACTTGGTTCCTCTATCATTGTTGAGCATTGAAAGTTAATTGTTAACTATCTTTTCCTATAAAATTTCTTTCATTATTAGAATGACTTGTTGAGATGGTTATATTTCTTTCGGAGAGGATGAAATTTTTTATTTTTTATTTTGCTTAAATTTTTACTTCTTGCTTGAGGGCAAGCAAGGTCTAAGTGTGGGGGAATTTGATAGTATGAAAAATAATATAGTAATTTAGGATCATTTTGTTGATTTTTTAGTTAATTTTCATTTGCATTGTGATTAATTTTTATGTTATTATTGTTAGTTGTGTGTTTTTATGTGCTTTTATGTTATTTATATGATTTGTAGGTTATTTTAGACTAATCTCAAGATTAAAATTTCTTTGGAGTGCAATGGAATGAAGTTTGGTGTTCAAAACGTCAAAGGAAGCATTTCAGGAGGTATGTCGACTCATGATAGCAAGCAGCTGTGCTGACTCGCCCACTCATGCCAACTCGTTCCATTCGCTGGTGCCAACTTGAATCTTGCTTTCCAGCCATATGTCGAGTCATCCACCTGTGCTGAGTCGTGAAAGAGGGTAGTTGTGTCGACTCACACCCGACTCGGCACAGTATGCCAAGTAGTTTTAGCACCCATTCTTGACACCCTTTCACATTTGACCCCTTTCTGAAAGTGTACGAATTGAGATGTCTAGGAGGCCTATAAATATATGCATTGGCTGCATTTTAGACATAATTAGATATCATAAAACACTTAGTTTATTTATTTAAAGTATTAGTTTTGTTTTGTTAGTATTATTAGTGTAATTCAAAGTATCAAGAAAAGATCATTCAAGCAAGTCAATGATACATCAAGAAGGCTATCTATATTCAAGTTCTATCTTTCTCTCTTTTAGTACTTGATATTTATTAAACCTTTTTATTATTTAATTATGTTTATCATGTACCTTTGCTAAGCCATTGTTTGTTAGAATTGCAAGGAAGAATGAATCAATGAACTACATCTTTTATTTTATGTTATATGAATGATTTGATTTTAATTGTGAGTTTGAATGTGTTTTGTATGATTGGCCACCATATATGACTTGTTAATCAAATTGTATGCAATGAGAGTTGGTGCATTTTGGTGGAAATATAATTGAATTCAATAAAGGTTATGAAATCACTTGGAGACAAGGATTTCTATTTAAAGGATTAAAAATTATAAACCTTGTATGGTAATTCAATGAATTTTGTTTATCTATACAATGACATGAGAATACTTGTAGACTCTAAATCAAATTATCCTTGATTGACAATGAGAGTTTCTTTTAAGGACTTTAGGTCTAATTGACAATGAGAATTGCTTTTAGAACTTATACTATATTTTCTAATCATTGCATATAATCATTTGTTTATTTATTGTAGTTCTTGATAAATTCTGAATTGTAGTTCTAATGAACCCTATTTAAACTTGATATTTTGAATAACTAAATTAGCTAGCATAGTTAGTAATTAATTACAATAGTTATACTAACTCAACAATCTTTATTATTACTATTTGTCTATCCATCTAACTATTTATCCGGTTAATACTAAATTACTCCAAATTTCCAAGTGTTCGACACCCTACTTGCTCTATACTTAGTCTTAAAGACTGGGGTATTATATTTGACCCACATCATACATTTTGGGAATATATAATTTTGAGTTGAGGAAGTTTGTTGTAGTGTGCATATTAGTAATGAGAATGCACTGTGTATGTGCATATGAGAATTTGTTTATGAATCTCATGTAAATATTTGAGATTATACTAAACTTATGTGTGTTGTCTAGATAAGTTGTATGTTCTATATATGTATGTGTGTGTGAATTATTGTTCAAGAAGCATGTTGTGTGTGTGAATGTTATTAGGGTTTGTTTTTGTTATTATAGTATGCCCTAGAGGCAATCTTGTATTATGACATTGTATATTATCCTAAATGGCAATAAAATATTCATTTAAATAAAGTGTTTGTTTATTTGAATATTGCTCCATTAGCATTATGTTAAATAAATGTATTATCAAGAGTTGATAATATGAGTGACATATTTATTTAGTACATATGCTATAAAATTGTTCATAGTCAATAAATTAATATTTGGTTAATATTAATTTGACTATCACCTCTGTCTATTTTCCTCGATTAGTATGTGATACCAATAGTGAGAGGTAGTGAGTCTCATGCTACTTGATATGAGATATCATAATAGACATGTGGATACTCAAGAGTTGAGTGGATCGAACGTGACGTTAGATATGTGCTTGTGAGGGTATTCACTTACAATCAATGATCACTATCTAGATCATAATAGTGCATATAGTCCTTTGACCTAAGGCATCACGGTCATCCACATTTAAGTGGTTAGAGTTTATTACCGCATACATACTTGTGCTAGCCATGTATGGGTATATGGCACGTGGTGGCTCTAGTCAGTTGAATGTAGGGATGAGTGTTTGTCCAAGATGGGATTCATTGCCTAGAGTGAACTAGGTTAAGATCCTACTCCTATATAAGTTTGTTCTTGATGAATGAGTTCCTAGCCAGGACAAATATAACATGCTAAAAGAGTTTCAGTACTGGAAAGTGTTTCTAGTATTTGTTATGTTTTATCAAGAATAGAACTTGAGATGAGGTAACATGATGAAGCTAATAGAGTTTGACTGTACCTTGACTCTAAGCTTTGTCAGGATCTTCAATTAAGAGATTTTAGTGCACGGTAATTATGATCAAAGGGTTCATAAAAATCACCACATGCATTCATTTCTAATTGGGTAGCCGTGATATCGATGCTAGGGGTCACTCACAGCTTATGAGAACTAAATGTATATCATTGGAATTTTCACATTTAGACTTGAAAGAGTTTCAAGTAATATCAAGAATTGATATTATTTTCTCATTGCCAATTAGACATGGACCTAGTAAGTCACACCTATAAACTTTTCACCTTATCACCTATCTTAATCTAATTGTTGATTAAAGAGTTTAATCAAGTAATTAAGATTAAGGGAATTGAAAGCGATTCTAATATATCATGAAATCCGATTCCACCAAAGGGTTTTATTATTCTTTTGTACTTAATTAATATTGGATATTAATTAAGGTAGTGAATTAATAATTAATGTGTTGTTTATTAAAGGACTTGGATTAATGACCCAAGTTGTATGGGCCTAGGCTTGAAAGTGTTTTGGGCCAAAGATTAATCCTAAGTGTTGAGAAAGCCAAACAACCTAATCTAGGTCCATTGATTTAATGGATTGGGTTTTGGACCAAGTGTTGGCCCAATGGTAAGCCCAAGTCCATTTGATTGATGTAGAGATTTGGTTGTATGTATATATAAGTATAAAAGATGTATGTGTACAAATACATTGGATGTGTTGTCTACTTCATTTTTGGACACTTGTATGCACACTTGTCTAATATATATTGGTACTAGATGACAAGTGTCATGATGAAGTCATGTGGTGGGACCCCATGTTGCCATGGATGATGTCATGATGATGTCATAATGAGGTGGCAATCTCTACACTTATTTTTGTCTTTTAGTGTGGGTTGATATCAATCTTTTTGGTGGCTATCTCTTGCTATCCTTTAGAGCTCTAATGGTGGTTTTGTTCAACTGTTGAGCAAAAGAAAAGGGAGGCTTTTGTTCGACAAAAACTTGAGCCATCTTAAACCAAAAATAAATAACACACTAAACCCTTATTGTTCTTGCAAGTGATTGATTTAGAGCAAGTCTTTAGTGAGGGTCACTTGAGAGGGAACTTGCTTCTATCTTGATCTAGGCAAGAAGGTGACTTGGTGGGAGCTTGGTGTTTTAAGCTAAAGGTCACACACTTGGGTGACTAGGGCATGTGATTCAAGATTTGAATCTTCTACATAAAGCTTGGAGAAACTATTGTGGTCTTCTTCAAACACTCGGAGTTTGTAAGTTGTTCTTGAACTTGAACTTCGAAGTGGTTGTGTATACATGCTTGTGTGTTTGTTTTAGCTATGTGTTAATTATAAATTGGATCTTGGGGATTGGAATTCTTCATGTGATGAAGAGTTATGCAATGAAATTTTTGAAATTTCACCCATGTTGGGCATGTGCTTCCGCTGCGCCTTGTTGCATAGCACGATTCCTTTCAAAAATTAAGGCTCCATAATTACTCCAAATTTTTGGTTCAGATATTAAAAATTTCGGTTCAATTCGGTTCAGAGATTGGTTCTTCTCTGAATTAAAAATTTGGTTCAATTCGGTTCGGATATCGATTCTTCTCCAAATTTAAAAAATAAATAAAGATATAATTCAAATCAAATTATTAAACTATAGACCATTTCATAATTTTATTATAAAATTAAATAATTTTTAATACTTATTTATCATTTTTTTCTTATAAAAATTTTATTAACATATATATAATAAACTCTAATATACCATAGAATTGTTAAATATTTTATGAAAAAATTTATATAAATAATATATATCATAAAATAGTAATAACAACCCCATAACTATTAAAAAGTATATTACATTAGAATTTTATTATTGAAGATAAATTTAAATTTTTCAATATAAATTATATTATAATATTTTGAAATACTATTTGCTAATTTAATATTTATTTTATTGTGATTTAAAATAATTTATAAATGATTGGAATTATTTAGTTCAAAAAATTGAATTAATATTTATTTATTTTAGGTTAAATGTTAAAATAGTAAGTTTAATATTAATAAAATGAATATAAAAATTAATATATATATATATATATATATAGTGTAATTCTGTTAAATTATCGGTTCTAATTTCGATTCTTCGGTTCGTTATAATTCAGAGCCATTCGGGACAGATCTCGGTTCAAAGAATTTAAAATCTCCGGATCCGTCCTAATAAAATAAAATTTTGGAGACAGTTCGGTTCGGAAAAAGTCAAATGGTCAATGGAGATTTTCGGTTATGAAGATTTTCGATTCAGTTTTTCGGAACAGTTCGGGTTCTCCAAAACCCGTGCTCAGCCCTAGTTGGTTGTTAGCCCTTAAGTTACAATTTGATTCTCTCCAACTTTTCAGCTTTATTCTATTAACACCAATTTTACTTCACTACGGTAAAAAGCGTAATAGTAAAGAAAGTAAAAATACTTTCAAGATCTTATAAAAATGAGTCATTTTTCAGTATAAATATGTGTATATATATAAATAGAGTAAAAAATCATTAAATTAATACTTATTCAATTATAGCCATTAATACATATTACATGTATTGATATATAAGGATAATTAATGGTTGTAATTAAATAAAAACTAATTTAACGGTTCTAATTGCATTTGTATAAATACAAATATTTGTACCATAGAAAGAGCATATAAAAATTAAATGAATAAAAAAAATCATTCTTCAATACACACATGTGTATTTGTACAAATAGAATTAAAAATCATTAGACTAATATTCATTTAATTGTCACCTTGGATCCAGTATTGTAGGTATTGATACATAAGAATAATTAATGGTTGTAATTAAATAAAGATTAATCTAATAGTTCTAATTCCATTTGTAAAGATATAAAAGTTTGTATTATAGCAAGATTTTAAAAAATAATAATATTTTATTATTTTAAATATGTATGTCTTTACCTTTTTGTTTTCAATAATTTTGAGTTCTTTCGTATCTCTCTTAGACATGACAAGTTCTTTTTAATCCCCTTATATGAGAAATAGAGAAAACAAGGTCTTCTCTTTTATGTTTTATTCTTACAAGTTCTTTAGTATGCATGTGAGTATTTATATAAATGAAATTACAACCATTAAATTATACTTATTTAAGAGTTTTTTTTTCAATACAAATATTTGTATCTATATAAATTGAATTATAACCTATAGTTTAATACTTATTTAATTATAATCATTGATACGTATTAATACACAAAGATAATCAATGTTTGTAATCAACTAAAGATTGATTTAATAATTTTAATTTATTTGTATAGATACAAATGTTTATACCATAGCAAAAGCGCTTATTTAATTATAGTCATTGACACATATTATGTTAGCATAGATGTGCCCTAGTGCCATTCTTGTATAATGATATTGTACTTTTATTCCGATTGGCAATAAAATAATATTCATTAAAATTGAGTGTTAAGTTTATTTGAATATTTACCCTAGTATTATGTTAAATGAGCTTAATATCAAGAGTTGATAATATGAGTGACAAACTCATTTAGTATATATACTATAAATATTCATAGTCATTGGATTAATATAAGGGTAGTATTAATCCCTAGACTATCACCTCTGTCTATTTTCCTTGATTGGTATGTGATATCGATAGTAGGAGTGAGTCTCATGCTAGTTGATATGAGATATCAAAATAGACATATGAATACTCATATAATGGGTGGATCGAACTGTGACGTAAGATTTGTGATTGCATGAAAATTCACTTTTGTCAATAATTACAATTTTGGACATAATGGTGCATATGGTCCTTTGACTTGAGGCGACATGGTCATCCACATATGGTTGGTTAGAGTTTGTTACTGCTTACATACCTGTGCTAACCATGTATGGGTATATGACGTGCGGTGGCTCTAGTCAGTTATATGTAAGGATGAGTGATCGGCCAAGATAGAATGCATTACCTGGAGTGAACCGGGATAAGATCTTATGTTATCTAAGTTATTCTTGATGAATAAGTACTTAGCCAGGTGAAACTCGACTTACCCAAAAAATGTTTCGGTGCTAGAAAAGAGTTTTTAGTAGTAGTTGCATTTTATCAAGAATTGAACTGAAGATGACGTCATATGATTGAGGCAATTAGAGTTTGACTAAACCATGACTCTAACCGATATCGGGATCTTGTAATGAAGGTACATTTAGTGCATGGTAATTGTGTTTTATGGTTCTTATGGATCTATGAAAAATAATCATTTTTAATTAGGTAGTCATGACATTTATGTTAGGGATCACTCACGACTTATGGGAACTAAATGTAATTAATTGGGATTTTCATATTTAGCATGGAAAGGTGTTTCCATAATATTAAGTGTTAATATTATTTTTCATTTCCAATTAGACTTGAACCTAGTAAGTCACACGTATAAGAGTTGCACCAATGATGATAATTATTAATTTAATTATTAATTAAAGAGTTTAATTAATTAATTAATTAATTTAAATTGGATTTGGACATATGTGGGGATCTAGCATATTCTGAAATCTAAATTCAAATTTTAGGACTAATTGTGATTAATTAAATACTAATTTGGACTTAATTTAATATATGATATTAAATTCAAGAACTAAAATGATATTTACCTCTAATTATAGTATGGATATAGGCCATGAGATTGATCATAAGGATTAAATATGATGGATATGATTTAGGCTTTATTTAAGAGTTAAATAAGTCCATGAGTTGTCTTAATTAATTTAATTTATATACATGGGCCTTATTTAAGAGTTAAACAAGCCCAAGACCTTAACCTAACTTATTAAAAGTTAATGAAGTTAAAGGTTAAGGTTATACTTGTAACCAAACTAATCCCACTTATTTAAGAAGCAAGGCCACATAAGGAAAAAACTATACATGTATATAGTTAGAGTGTGAGACACTCAAAGGCACATATGCATGTAGCTTAAGTGTAAAACACTCAAACTAGCACATGTATGAAGCTTAAGTGTGAGACACTTAAGCTATTGTTATATGCATGTTCTTAAGTTAGTAGGTTTTGTAGAGACAAAAACTAATGCACATTAGAGATTTTTTTTTATTCTTACACTATTGAGAGAAAAATAGAGAGAATTCTCATAAGTTGAGATATCATCTTTTTGTTTCTTCTTCATCTAAGTGTAGAGAATATAAACTCTTAAGCTAAAAAGGGCATTATTGTATAAGAGTTGTATAAAGATATATCCATTATTGACGTCCATTGGAGGTTGCTACAAAGCCCTACACATTTAAGTTTGGAGAAGTTTTAGCAAGTATATTAGGTCATCTTCAAGAGGAGAGGCTTGTGGATTGTACTCCACCATCCTTGAAATCTCATTAGAATAACTTGTGTATTTTAAGCTAGAGGCTTTATATTTAGGGAGCTTGAAACTTGTAGATCATAACAACTGAAAGCTTGTCAAGCGTGCTACACACTTAGGAGTTTGTAAGTGTTACAAAGCTCTTAGATTGTAGGACTTTTGGCTTGTGATGGTTTGTGATATTTGCTATTTTTAAAATGTTGTCCATGATATATATTTTTAGTTATGTAGATGTTTTTGTGATGTGTGTGGACACATGGTTTTGACCCAACACATGAGGCAAAAGCTCAGTGATATAAATGACAAGTAAGCCTAGCTCAATAAAGGAATTGGATTCTGGCTCACTTGAGAGAAGCCCAACACACTCATAGCCCAATTGAACTAAAACCAATTGAACCAAAACCCATCAAAGACCAAATAGCTTACAGCCTAATAAACTAAGCCCAAATAGTATTCAGCCTGCCTACATGGCCCAAATCCCATGAGATTGTTTCATAGAGGCGACGCCTCTACCCTATAGAGGCACCGCCTCTACACCACAGAGGTGACGCCTATGATGAAGGAATGTGTGAACATGTGACAATTAAAAGTGCGAAATTTTAAAATTTTTGATTACATGCAATACTTGCATCAAACATGAAACACATCCATGCCCATAGATCATATCACATGTACTGTTACATATCTAAACATGCATTAAGGGCAATATTCATACAACAAACAACCAAGTTATGTTATAAAAAATAAAAGACCTATCAACTAAGAGTTTGGTAATACTTACAAAACTCCAAGTTGGTAGCATGCTTAATAAGCTTTAGTTGATGTTGATCTACAAGCCTCTAGCTCCCCAAATGTGAAGCCTCTATCTTGAAACACACAAGTTGCACAAGGATGATCTTCAAAGATGGTGTAGCTTTACCCACAAGCCTCTCTTTTTTGACCCAAGAGCTTGTTAAAGAAACTCTAAGCTTGAATGTATGGAACAAGGATGCAACCTCCAATGGATAATGGACTTGTACTTGTACAACAATGGCTTTAACTTGAAAGCTCATAACTCTTGTGCATATTTGAATTCTATATACTTGAAAAAGAAGAAGGAAGAAGACACTCTCAATCCTTTTCTCTCTTTTGTTAGAATATCAAATTGCTCTTAAAATGTACAAATGGATTAGTTAGCTTGGTTGTCTCTACACACTCCACTAACTATTTACATCAAAATAATATGATAATAGTTATAACTTTAGTGTCTCTTAAGAGTTAGAGTGTTATCTCTACACTCTCCACTAACTTAAACAAAACCAATATAATAATAATAATAACAACTTGAGTGTCTCACACTCAAGTCACATGTAATGCTATAGCTTGAGTGTCTCACGCTTAAGCTACATGCATTTGATAGATTGAGTATCTCTTACTCTATCTATATGCATGGCTTGGCTTTACAAGTGAGCGGGTAGTTTTTGGTTACATGGATAACCTTAGCCTTGATATTCATTAACACTTAATGGATATGGGCTAAGGTTATGGGCATATGGGCTTCTCTACACTTAGAGAAAGCCCACTCTATACCAAACTAGACAACTTATGGGTTTATTTAAACTCTTTAAATAAGGCTCCATCCTAAGTCCATTTTAAGTCCATCTAAATCAATATCCATGGCCCATCTCATAGCCCATCTTAATCAATATATATGGTCCATCTCATGGCCCATCTTTATCTTTATATATGGTCCATCTCATGGCCTATATATAAATGCATTTGGAGGCAAATATTAATTTAGTCATTGAACTTAATATCATATATTAAATCAAATCTAAATTAATATTTATTTAATTGTAATTAAGTTCCAATCTTTGAATTTAGATTTTGGGATATGCTAGATCCCCGTATACGCATAAATTTAATTCAATTAATTTAATTGATTAATTAAACTCTTTAATTAATAATCAAATTAATATTAATCTCCATAAGTGAAACTCTTGTGTATGTGTGTGACTTACTAGGTTCAAGTCTAAATGGCAATGGGAAATAATATTAACACTTAATATTATAGAAACACCTTTCCATCCCAAATGTGAAAATCTCAATTAATCACATTTAGTTCCCATAAGTCGTGAGTGACCCCTAATATAGATGTCACATCTACCTAATTAGAAATGAATACTTTATGTAGATCCTCAAGAACCATAGAACATAATTATCGTGCACTAAATGTCCCTTCATTACAAGATCCCAATATTGGCTAGAGTCACAGTTTAGTCAAACTCTAATTGCCTCAATCATAAGACCTCATCTTAAGTTCAATTCTCGATAAAACATGACTTTTACTAGAAACTCTTTCTAGCACAGAAACTCTTTCTAGCACTGAAACTCTTTTCGGGTAAGTCAAGTTTGACCTGGCCAGGTACTTATTCATCAAGAATAACTTAGATAGCATAGGATCTTATCTCAGTTCACTCTAGGTAATGAATTCCATCTTGGTCGATCACTCATCCCTACATATAACCAACTAGAGCCACCACATGCCATATACTCATGCGTGGTTAGCATAAGTATGTAAGCAGTAACAAACTCTAACCAACCATATGTGGATGACCGTGTCGCCTCAGGTCAAAGGACCATATATTATGTTCAAGATTGTGATTGTTAACCAAAGTGAATATCCATGCAATCATAAATCTTACGTCACATGTTCGATCCACCCATCACATGAGTATCCATGTGTCTATTCTGATATTTTATATTAAGTAGCATGAGACTCACTGCCTCCTACTATCGATATCACATACCGATCAAGGAAAATAGACAGAGGTGATAGTCTAGGGATCAATACTACCCTTATATTAATCTAACAACTATGAACATTTATAGCACCAAATTAGTTTGTCACTCATATTATCAACTCTTGATAATAAACTCATTCAACATAATACTAAGGGTAAATATTCAAATAAACTTAACACTTAATTTAAATGAATATTTTATTGCCATAGGGATAAATATACAATATCTACATACAATAATGGCCCTAGGGTACATCTATACTAACATATGATTTGCAGTCGAAAAAATTAAATGTCTTTATTTATTACAGAATGTGAGATTCTCTACATTCTGTAACTCCTCTCCCACGTCTGTAGGAGAGGAAGTGGAAGAGAGGCAACTGTAAAGTGACTTAAAGGAGGTTGAAGACCTCTATAAATGGAGAAAAATTAGAGAAAAAGGGGGAGGGGTGTCTTTTGGCAGAAAGGAAAAATAAAAAAGAAAGAAAGAAATTAAATCTAGATTGAGTGAGAGGGAGTTCAGAATCTAATTCGAGCTGTTGTTTGGACCGGAATAAGACTCTGAGGGCAAACTATGTTTAGTAAAATTACCCTTCATTTTTATTTTTAAAATTTGAATTTCATATTCTGTCAATAGTTACAGAGGTGACGTCTCTTCGTAGAGGCACTGCCTCTACTTATAGAGGTGCCGCCTCTGTGCTGTTCAAAAAGGCGATGCCTCTGTGACTTAATTTTTCAAAAAATTATCAAATTTTTAACTGTTGCATTGAGAAGAGGCGACACCTTTACAGGATAGAGGCACCGCCTCTGTGCCTTTTGGACCACTCCAAAAGGTAGATTAAGGTTTATTTGCACATTTCTATATATTTTGATTATTTATGATATTCTGTGTTGATTTTCTTATTTTTGTAAGATTTTTCTTTGGTGACCTAATTTGAGAACTATCACAGATCGAAATAATTAGTGGATTTTTACCACTATGTTTTATCTTAGATTTTAATTTTAATTATTATAATTTTATTATGTGTGAATGGCTGTAATTTATTTCTCCTCCCTCTTTTTTTATGTGCTTTTAATTTTCATTGTTAATTATTTTGTTATTTTATTTGGATTGTGTTTATTATGAATGATGTGTGTGAATGTATAAATGTATGAATCAGGGACTAAATTGTATGAAAATGGGCTAAATTAGCAAACTCGGACTAAATTATAAAATTTAGAAATTATTTGGATTAAACAGTCATTTGCATGTAATTAAAGGAATAATTAAATAATAAAACATAAAATACAAATGAAAGTCGATCGCAAGGTCGAGTGGGCAATTCAAAAGTCCATATCCAGTTTTCGAATCCAATCTCTGAGGACAGTTGCTGGGCTCCCTCTGTGGGATCCAGTTGCTATAAAAGTGTCCCAAATTTTACCCAAATGGCGACTTCATTCTCCAACCAAAGCTTGAAAATGACCTAAAATTGTATTCCTAGTGGGCTCTGAGCTCGCATAGTGCCGTAGTCACTTAATACTTAGGTGCCCGCTGAACTCTACCTCCTACAGTGGTGACTCCACTGAGGATAGAAAAACTGATTTCAAGTGTTTTGTGTTTCATTATTTTTAATTATCTAGTTATTTTTTCTACATTCACTACACCATTTTCACACACTGTGCACATAGTCCCAAATAACCTGACAATAGTTATTGCTCTGCTGCCTATGTTTCATTCAAACCTAATGGTAGGATATATAGCTATTGTCACTCATAGTGGAATATAATTGAGTACGTCGTTCGGACCCTTAAGTGGGAGACGAAAAGAAAGTATAAAACTGTAGGAGCCTTTGACCTTACCCAAGACTCAGCTCATGTAGTGGCCTAGCAACTACCTTTATGTTCTCCCTAAAATGCATATGTTCTGATGCCATATAGTAGTCTCATTCATAAAGCCCAAGCCCAATATTGATGGACCATTTTAGATTGGGGCTTTGTCCTTTTACTGTGGCCCGTTATGTTGGACTTTGGTTTTATTAATGAGAACATCTCAAGAGATTTTCATGAACGTCGGTTTTATTATTCCCATATGATAATTAAAACTCAGACCAAAAATTCTAAGTTAAGAGACTCACCTTGAATATGTGTGTGGGAAGAATAAGGTTGGAAGGCTTCGTTATTGAGACCTAAGTGTGTTTGTTTGACTGTATGTTTTAATAAAAATCACCTACATTTCATGCATACCTGCCACTCATTTTCTATTCAAAATATATTTTTGCAGCCAAAAGTCTCTTCTATTTGAAAGAAAGTTAAGGGTAATTTGGCCCACCAATATCAAGAATCTAATCGATTAGTTGAGACTAAAATACAAGGGAACAGAATGTCGAAACCCTCCAACTTCGATCCAGAATCCTTTAGGTAAGAGATTTTAAAGGAATTCAGGGATGAGATGCAACACATGTGTAGAGAAGTGATTATTGAGATGTTCAAAAAGAGGCCCATGGATGAAGAAGATCTTGAAAATAAAACCACTGTCAGTGAGCCACTCAAAGGAACACAGAAAGCAACAATAGATTCAGTTGAACCGAAATGGGAGAAAGATATGAAAAATAGATGGATCAACTGCATGCTGCGATGAAGAAGTGTGGGCTCCACCATGATTTCACCAACCTAGATTTAGAGGAAGAGGAGCCACTGCCTCAAAATTTAAGTTTTCAGACATCAAGAAGTATGATGGGACATAAATTGTCAAATAATTTCCAATGTCATTGACCAGAGCTGCTGTTAAGTGGTACTACACTCTAGATGTACATGTTCAATAGAGCTGGAAGGACCTATGTTCAGCCTTCATCAAGTAGTATGGGCTGAATTCTCAGTTTGAGGTCTTTCTCCAAGAATTGCAGAATATAAGGTAGGAGTCTAATAAATTCTTCACCGACTTCCTGACTAGATGGAGAGGAAAACTAGCTCAAATAAAGCATAAGCCTGCAGAATCATATCAACTGCTCAAAACTACAGAAAAATTTTGAGAAGCTGTACCGCTTTGGTGTGCAAATTGAAGGTGATATGAAGCTGGACATTTATGAATGACTATAGTTATCTCCTATGGCTGTAATAAATTAGAATAATATTTTGCTGTAATTTTTCTATCTTTTTATGTTAATAAATGTCAGATTGCTTGATTTATATGATTACAAATTTTTATGATTGTGCACACTATATTGTACTTGAATGAGAGAGAGACAAACTAAAAAATAAAAAGAAAAAGAATCTCATAGAATGAAAATGGCTAAATGTCAGGATTAACTTTTAATTTCTCTTTGGGCATCAAATCTTTCACTTCTCCCATACATAAACTAAATTGACCCTTTTAAAAAAATGATAAAAAACCATGAAAGAAAAAAGAGAAAAGAAAAAAAGAAAAAGAAAAGAAAAGAAAAAGGAAGAAAGGAAAAAAGGAAAAGAAAAGAGAAAGAAGAAGGAGGAGAAATAAAGAAAAGAAAAGAAAAACCCTAAATGCCACCTATCTTTGAAAAAGTCGATCCTTATGCAACCATTGAAAATTTCTCATCTTCACTAAAATCAAAATCAAATTCCCTTCTAATACCCATCTTCACCAGTCCCAAAATTTTAAAATAAAATCCTTGCTAATTATGAGTTGAAAAATTATTGACCAGAAAACCTGCAAGAGGCTGGTCAATAATAAGTATAATATAGTGTGCATAATTGTAACAAATGAGTGACCACATAAAATAGGCATGATTGACATGATATTAGCACACGAAGTGTCAGACATGGAGTTTTCGAATCAGCAGCAGCTAAAGTGGCAATACAAACATTAAACAATTAGCAACATCAGCATCAATCAAGTAGTTAGTAGTGAGCACATTACAATAGCATGGACATCAGGCAGTCGGGGTGTATCATGGGAAAAAAATGGTTAATCATCAACAGTGATTTTGTAACCACCCAGCTAGATTGAAAACTCCTAAAAAGGAGCAATCTATGCAAAAGAGGGAAAATAAATGAAAAATGAACTAATAAAAGACCCAGTTAAGTTCAAAAACTCTCAAAAGAGGGCGGCCTAGGCAAAAGAGGGAATATAAAATAAAATTGGTTGCAATTTCAATCTGAGGGGGCAATTATGGAAACTTTAGAATGGTAGAACATCTTACTAGGGAAAATGAAACATCTCCTTCACATCAAGCGTAATGCAACAGTCTTGCTGCATGAGAATATTCCTAAAGCATAACCAAGTATGAAATCAACAGTTGTATCATCATCCCGGAGGGTCTCAATTTTTGTTTCCAATAATACTAGTCTCAATGGCAGTCTATGACAGACTCAATTTTCAAATTTAGATTATATGATGGATGAGGGAACTAATTTCCTAAGATAAGCTTTAAATGGAAGAAGTGTTTAACTAGTCACTTATTTTGTGAAACTTACTTTTTGAATTTTATGCATACATGCATTACACGAAGTTGTGTTTGTTAAAAATATTTTCACAAGTTTTTAGATATTACAATCATATATGCATCAGCTCAATTGTTTGTTGACAACCACTTTATAAAGTTTTTTTTGAAAAATGATATTTCGCCTGATGCCCGAAGTGGCTATACAACTCTTTTCTTCTACTTTCGCCTGACACCTGAAGTGACTATACAACTCTTTTCTTCTACTTTTTCCTATACGACTCTTTTCTTCTACTTTCGCCTGATGCCCGAAGTGGCTATACAGCTCATTTCACTTATTTTTGCCTAATACCCGAAGTGGCTATACGACTCATTTTACTTATTTTTGCCTGACGCCTAAAGTGGTTATGTGGCTCACTGCATCAGTTCTTGCTTGATACCCGAAGTGGTTATAAAGTTTTTATCTTGAAAAGATAATTACTGTTTCTTATGAATTTAAAAGCCTCTTGATTTTGAACATCAAGGCTGATGACTTGAAATATTTTTAAAAACCTCTTGATTTGTACATCAAGGTTGACAGTTTGAAATTATTTTAAAATCTTTTTGATTTTAAACATTAAAGTTGATGGGAACAGTTTGGGATGTCCTTTCAGATAGTTAACTCTGAGGATGACGGACAGAAACCCTTGCAGCAAGTCTTTAGCCTCTTGATTTTTAAACGTCAAGGCTGATGACATGAGACTGCCTATCTAATTAAAATCCTCTTGATTTTGAACATCAAGATTGACAGAATGAAATAAGAACCCTTTGTCTTACCTAAATTGGAATCTTTCTTCATTATTTGCATTCTATTTGCTTTTTCATTAATTATTGTAATGTTGGCTTATGCTTATCCATAAATCTCATGACATTACTTACATTTTGATTTTTGAAAAAGTAGGGGGCAAATTGTGGACACATGGTTTTGACCTGGCCCATGAGGTAAAAGCCCAGTTACAAAAATGATAAGTAAGCCTAGCTCAGTAAAGGAATTTAATTCTGACTCACTTGAGAAAAGCCCAGCACACATATAGCCTAATTGAACCAAACCCAATTGAACCAAAACCCATCAAAGACCAAATAGCTTACAGCCCAAAAAACCAAGCCCAAATAGTCTTCAGCCTGCCCATATAGCCCAAATCCTATAAGATTATTTCATAGAGGCACCGCCTCTTTAAAACAAAGGCGACACCTCTACCCCATAGAGGCAGTATAGAGGCGTCGCCTCTACATGACAGAGGCGACACCTCTATGGTTTGCAGCTAAAAAAATTAAATGCCGCCATTTATTATAGAACATGGGATTTTCTATAACTCCTTTCCTATGGCCATGGGAGAGGAAGTGGAAGACAGGCAACTATAAAGTGACTTAAAGAGGATGAAGACCTCTATAAATAGAGAAAAACTAGAGAAAAATGTTAGTACAGATATTCCCTAAGGCCATATTATATGTAAGCATTGTAAATTAATCCCTTTGGCAATAATATATTCTTTTAGATAAAGTGTTTGTTTATTTGAATATTTACCTTTAGTATTATGTTAAATGAGTTTATTATCAAGAGTTGATAATATGAGTGAGAAACTCATTTAGTACATATACTATAAATGTTCATAGTTGGTGGATTAATATAAAGGTAGCATTAATCCCTAGACTATCACCTCTGTCTATTTTCCTTGATTGGTATGTGATACTGATAGTGGGAGGTAGTGAGTCTCATACTACTTGATA